>OZ024833.1:62947462-63208986 GCA_964016985.1 Anodontia alba | reverse complement strand
AGCCACCATTCTTTCACGACCGCCCCCCCCCCCCCCCCAAAAAAAAAAAAAAGAAAAAACAAAATGCCCTACCCGGTACCCCTCTGCACTCAAAGCCCAGCTGGAGCACTGCCTAGTATCCGAACCTTTTAAAAATGGGCTTTTTCAAAGGACAGAAAATGTTCCTATGCTCCAATTGTTTGTGCGTCTTACTGCTGTTTTTGATGATTAAACGGCTTAGAACTGTCTTTTTACGAATATTTTACAACTTATGGTTGATATTTTAATCTAAACATCCAGGCTGCATAATTTACGTCCTCGGTGCACTTGGCAGATATCAGGTGAAATATTGTTCATGAATAGTGCAGCTGATGAAATTTTAGATTATATTTTATTGAAGATATTTCAGATATTATAAAATTGTAGTGTTGAATTATATGAAGCATAGTATCGTAAAGGGCTAGATTCACGAATTCTTGTATACTGCCCTGTTAATTCTCATTTTAGCAAACTGTAAAATATGCTTCAGTTTGTAAGCTTTTATATTATATAATATTTCGTCTTTACAACTATGTATGAAATATTTGGCAAAATCGCTTTGAATCTTTAAGAGCACTACCAAATCGGACCCACTAAAGCACCAAACGCAACATTTTTTCACATTTTTTTGTGTAAAAGGCAGCTGAAAAAATATGAAGCCCCGTATTCGACACCGTGATTTTTCGTGCAACGTTTCATAAACGAATGAAGAATATTTGGTAAAAAAATCAAGGTGTCGAAATTGTGGCTTCATGTTCAAATAAAATAAAATATAATTGAAGAGATCTCGATAAGACTCTTCATTGTATTCTGTTTGCGCTACTAAGTTTTTCTGCTTTTTGAAAGAAAGATAATCAAATAAAATGAATTTCGTCCAGAAAAAAGAAGAAATAATCATAGGTAAGCAATAAGTACGACATTTCATCCAGAAAGCCAATGAAACCATTGTTTTTCGACAGCAAGAGACCCGGCTTCCGAAATAACGTTACATGCGAAATTTGCGTTTTTATAAGGGACGCCACTCCAATAACCGCTGAGGGATGACAGTTCTGCGTTGTTGACAACGGTGGTTTTACAATAAAAAATCGGTGTTTTGCGTTCGTTTGTTCTACATTGGAGTTTTCTATATTTTTTCTCTCGAATGATAATTCCAATGTCAAAAATTCGAGGTTTCAATGGAAATAAAAACGATCTCATTCATACGTTGCGGGCGTTTTTTTTTTTTGTGTGTTTTGTTTTCTAATGCTGTCTGTAAACGATAAAACCGAGCATTTGAAAGGAAATGTGATGTACATATAACAAAATGGTACACAAAAATAAGAATTTTTACGGGAAAATTATTATAATCGGCTTGTGCATTGAAAAATCCAACCTATTATTATTGTAATTTTGACCATTTTCATTACGTCATCTGTGGTGTAGTGGGTAAAACGCTCGTTTAGTATTCTGTGGGTCTCGAGTTCAAAACCTGGAAAGAGCATTTTTTTTTTTTTGTACTTTTTCATTTATTTTTCAGATAAAATGTCTTGACATTTCATGCAATTTGCAGACAGTTCACATGAAACGTCAAGACATTTTTATAAAAATTAAAAGAAACATGAAATTGTTATCTTTCTTTTATGTTGAAGAGAAAATAAGTTGACATTTCCTATGAACTGTCCCAAGCAGACAGTTCACATGAAATGTCAAGACTATCCCCCTCCCCCACCAAAAAAAAATCAAATTGTCGTGTGCTTCAATTTTTCATGGCGCTTAAAGAGTTGATATTACAACAGGAGAGAGATTACTGAGCTTGTACACAAGTTTGGATTTTAATTTGCTTTTCTTTGCAAGACAGTTCCATGCATGTATATGGTAATCACAAACATTAGAATTTGCGAAGCGGCCGTGTGGCGGAGTGGTTAGTGCTCCCGACTTTAGAACACAATGTCTCGGTTTCGAATCGATTGGAGGCGGAATTCATCGAGCTTATACTCAGGCCAGTTTGCAAATACTATGGCGTCTGATCACAATTTTTGCATTGCAGTCTATGCTGAAGTAAAGACCCAAAGTTTCTTCCTACAGACAACGAAGACTGAATATGCTGTGCAGATGCATAAGCTGATCTGAGTCCTTGCTACGTACATGTGACAGTTTTCAGGAATACCTGTGCTAAGGTTCCTAGCGGGCACATGACGAATGACATTGCATCACCTTTACTGCGACATTGTAGTCATGTCCTGCTGGACTTATATTTGTTCACAATAGGGTGTACCAGCTGGCCTTGGTTTCGTAAGGACAGATAGTTAAACACTACTAAATGGCTGCTATCAGTGTTGAACCTAATATTTAAGATGTTTCTATTTGCATACATATTTGCACTTGTATGTACAAAGATGACGTTTGTTATATTATGTCCAGCAGGTTAATAGTGCTCTACTAAACTGTATCTTTAGAATGAATCCGGAGCTTTTTTCCCAGTCTGTTCAGTGTCTAGATATGTTCGATGTTTATTTTTGCATACTTGCACTACACATAGCAATATATTTTGCATGTCAACTATGGAAACCAGAGGACCAACAGTCCTGTAGCTCAACTGAGACCTCCGGTCCTGGGCGGGGACAGACAATCTATGGGTGACAGATCTTTGTGTCGATAGAAACCTTTTGCCATTACGACCACTTGATATAAGTTTCAAATAAATCCTTTGAACTGAGATTTTATACATTTTTTTTTCAGAATTTTATACATGTACATAGCCCCAAAGCAGCGGCAGATAACCCCTAGGGAACATAATTTTTATGTCAAATGAATTCTTTTGTCACTATGGCCAACTGATGCAAGTTTGAAAGAAATCTCTTTGAAATGTGATTTTATACATATTTTTTATACATGTTGGTAGCCTTAGGACAGGGGCAGATCACCTCTTTGGGACAGGGTTTTGATGTCGGATGAAACCTGTTGTCACTGTGGCCATCTGGTGCAAGTTTCGAAAACAAATCTGATTGAACTGTGATTTTTTACATGTACATAACCCTGGAGCACGGGCAGATAAGCCCTTGCTTGGGGACAGAGTTTTGATGTCGAATGAAAGCTTTTGCCATGATGGCCAACTGGTGGAAGTTTATAAACAAAATCTCAGTGAACTGTGATCTTGTACATTTTTTTTTCATGATTACATACCTGTACATAGCACAGGGGCATATCAACCCTGGGGATTGAATTTTTATGTCAAATTAAATTTTTTCTCACTATGGCCAGCTGGTGCAAGTTTCATAAAAATAATTTTGAACTGTGATTTGTAATTTTATATACAAATTTTCCATGATTTGATACATGTACATAGACAAGGAGCAGGAGCAGATCACCACCGGGGGCAGAGTTTTAATGTCAAATGAAACATTTTGTAACTATGACCAAATAGTGCAAATTTAAAAGTCTCTTTGACCTGTGATTTTATACATTTCTTCCAATGGGATCAAATATGACATTGCCATAAAATAGATCAATGATGAGCTGGCTGATCTGCGTCTTCACTGGCTCACATGTAATTTTGTAGCAGTCAGTATGCCGCGGCTGTTATCAGTACTAGCATGCCAATTAATGACATTCATGCCAAATGTTATGTGATAAATTTGTTGTTGGGGATACATAATTTTTGGTGACATGATACTTAACATTTTAACTGTATGCTGCAAACTGTGACAAACAAAAATATGCAGTAATGATACCAATACAGCAAAAAAAAAAAAAAAAAAAAAAACATCAATCACTGAATATGGTCAAGCAAAAACAACATATTCTTGTAAGATAAATGTATCCTTTTGTTTCCATGGCAACAGAAAGTTAAGTGATGCGAATGCCACTTTTTACGCACAGTCAAATACTTTAGAACACATTTAAATCAATGAAATAAAACACACTTTACATTTCATGATTCAAATCAGTCAAAACCACATATTGTTTGGCTGAAGTAAATGGTTTTACAGTTTTGTTTCCATGGCAACAGAAACTTTAGTCTAGTGTTTTTCTTTTCTTTTTAATGTGTCTCCCATTACTGATAATCAAAGTTTTATACTGTATGTAGTGATAAAGATAGAATCGCATAGTAAACAGAATAAATTAAATAAAACTGCGTGCTTTTTTGTAATAAATTTGACATATTTGTTGTCATGGTAACAGAAATTTCTGTGTTATGGTGATTTTTATTCATAACTTTGTGCTACAGTATTTGACAAATATGAAACTAACAAATGGGAATGCTTTTAGTGGCATTGCTCCTAAATTTCAGCTATGAAATTGATTAAAACAAACAGTTTTAAAGTACACCATGTAGTGTGTTGTTGTTACCATAGCAACCATAATGATTGGTTTTCAAACTTGTTGTTGTTGTTTTTGAAGATGTCCCATGCTGACTTATATTTACAAGCATTTTGATCAATATATTGAATAGGGCAGATTTTGGTCATTCGTGAACCAAGCCCTTTACCTATCATAGAAGACAATGTTTCAGATAAGGCGCCTTTTTTTTCAACCAAAAAGTATTGATATTTTTTCTTATTTCTGCATGAAAACATATGTTGTGGTACTCATTAGAAGCGCCTCGCCGAGGCGCTTCTAATGAGTACCAACAACATATGTTTTCATGCAGAAATAAGAAAAATATTTATCTGGTTATCGCTATTATTTAGAGCTCTGGAAGACAAAGGTACCTTTGGGTATATGTGACCATTAGGACCCAGATCAGTCTGTATCATGCTTCTGTCCAATCTGGATTTTCGTTGTTCACCGTTACACCGACCTGATCTTGAAGAAACACGCAAACTATCAGCAAAAAATTCAGGTCAAAGTTGATTCGGATATTCGTTGTTTTTTTTTTTACGTGAGTAGAAATGTCCCCAAATCAAACATAATGTCATAATATCGTTGTATATGCTGAAGTTATACGAATAAATTTTATTTAAACCAATTTCATGTATTGAATCGTACTATTTATATATATTATATTAAAGATTTTTATCACCGTAGAAAATTTAGTTTTATGGACAAGGACACCCAGTGCGCTTCGATTATGACTAGACCTGTCAATCGAAAAGGCCCCTAGGAACCGGCATTCCTCAGAAGAAAGAAATAAAAAATAGAATTTCTCGACAAAACGCCAACAAAATTAGACCAATCCATCACTGAACTTAATGAGGGGACACAATTTTGGTATCTGATTTTGACTTGTGGCAATTAGAAAATGGCAGTTATCTTTGGAGGTCACGGAGCTGAAAGGATAAAAATTAAAGAATTACCTTGAAATTGATTTTTTAAGGGGACTGGTTACACGTGGTAGTTTTTTTTTTATTCAATCTTTTTATTAGAAAACTTTTGTGACCGTTCCGTGAAGTAGCCAGAATGGAATTATTTTTATGCACACCCAGCAAAATATTGATAACTGCTTAGAATCGCCTCCAAAATAGGGGCTACTTTTTTTCTTTCCTTTAAGGGAAGCCCCTATCGAAAAGAAGCAAAATATTTGAAGTTAATGTCACTTTACTATAAACAGTTTACGCACATGCGTAATGTGCGTAATGAATGCTACGCATATACTGTTTACTTTCTTGCACAGATAAAAAAAATCATCTTGAAATATATTTTAAGAGGACTGGATGCAAAAGATAGTTTTAGATGGTAGACAACTTTTGTGATTTCATGTTTGAGACCCTGGACATCTAATCTCTTCTGAAAAGGGGTCATTTCTAAAAGGAAAGAATTTGCTCCCCATGCAGACCCCGTTTCAGAGGGAAGATAAAAGCATCTTCCCTTTTCTTTTGAGTTGACCCCTTTTCAGAAGAAAGATAAAGAAAAATCTTCCCTTTTGTTTTGAGTAGACCCCCTTTTCAGACGAAAGATAAAAGCAATTAGGAGAGAATTTTCTCAAATTCGCCTTAATACATTATTCCAAAATAGTCCAATATTTAAGGTATGCTGATTGGATCAATTTACGTCTCGAATAATGGTGTACAAGTTCATGAAAGCACTTACCAAAATTTTGGACAATTGAAAAGAAATTGAGGTTGTTAAAGTAAATATTCCATAACTGGCGTTATTAACGATATTATTGCCAAGGTCGGGAAGTTAACTCTTAAAGCGCCAAGCAAACTTGTAGCAGACGTCACTCTATTTTTTTTTTTAAATCATTTTTATGAGAAAATAAGGGTTGACCTTTCCTGTGAATTGTCCGCGAGGCGCTTCTAATGAATACAGACAGCAAAGGCTTTCTTGTGGAAAAATAAGAAAAAATATCAATATTTTTGGTAAAAAACCCAAACACACACACACACACACACACACACACACACACACACACACACACACACACACACACACACACACACACAAATGGGCTATTTACTTATATTGCAAAGACGTATACATTTTTAACAAGGTGTGCTAACAAAATGGATCAAGCATCCGCTTCAGTCGTTTGACAAAAGGGTCCCGGCTACTGACCCTGCAGTCGCGTCAAAACCTACTGCAGAGAAATGTTGCTCAAAACCACACATGTACTAAATGACTCAAATAGCGCCGATGGGCCAAAACTGTTTACTTATCCACCCAGCGGCCACGCAACAGTGAGACAACGTTGCATCATCGTCGATGCAACGTCATGACGTTGCATCGACGTTAGTGCGACGTTGCATAAACTTCACGTGCCCGCTGGGTATAGAGTCTCTGTTATACTTATGTCGGCTGGCACCGCCATTAGTGAAGTATGCTACATTTTCGGTTTAGCTAAATATGACTGTGTAATATTTACATGATATTTTATATGTTCAGAGTTCATATGTTTGTTGAATTATCATAAATTATGAGATAAATCGCCCCAGGACCCGTCCTGTAATGTTGTATGGTCGTCAGAAGTAAGTTATTAATCAAACGATCCGCTTTAATGCTGATGTATTTATGTCTGACGACGTCTTTAACCTCCCGCAGTCTCTGGGTAAACTCGGACCACAAATTGTTGCTTATTCAAGGTGGCGTATTTGGTTTTAATATGGAATCATTTTTCTTATTTCTCCATAAAACATATGTTGAGGGTGCTCGTTAGAAGCGCATCGCGCCTCGGCCAGGAGAGAACATTATCCCAGAATTATTACCAAGTTCTCAATAACGTCCTGACATTTCTCTTTATTGTGTTTTTTTTTTTTTTTTTTTTTTTTTCAGAAAAAAAAGAGCTGGGTTTGACATTTCACGCGAATTGTCTCCTTAAATTGTCTCTAAGAAGACAGTTCCCATAAAATACAAGTTTGTTTTTTTTTCTTTTCTGGGAAACTAGACGCCACTGCTATTTAAATACAACTGGATCATGAAAATATTGCTATAAAATACGAATCGCTCTTCGACCAGATCATTATACTGCACGTGTGTTTGTGTGTGTGTGTGTGGGCGTTGTGTGTGCGTGTGAGTGTATGTGCGTGCATATGTGTGTGTGTGTGTGTTTGTTTATGTTTATGTGTGTATGTGTGTGCGTGCGTGCGCGTATGTGTGTGTTTTGCTTCTCTTATTCTTACAATTTAACAAACTTTTCTGTCTCTTTTTTGTCTATTTTTGCCATCGAAGTACCCAATCGGTATACCAATTTCCCATGAAAATGAAGTACTCCAACACGGAGATTAAAATACAAAGTAATATGTCTGACTGGCCTAATATATATTGGACATAAAATGCATATTTCCCACATAAATTCAGAAATCCTAAAAATCTAGGGATTACGCAATTAGCAAAGAGTCGCCAAAGCCTATGCTATATCTTGTTTAGAATCTAAACTTGTCTGCACTGCATTTAGTGAGCGCTAATCATAACTGCAGCAGACGACATTTTAGTTTTTCCTTGGTATGTTTCAGAGAAAATAAGACTTAACAATTCATGTGAATCGTCTGCTAAGCAGACGATTCACATGAACTGCCAAGTCTTATTTTCTCTGAAACATAACAATATCAATTAAAGGATGTCGTCTGCTGCAAATTTGATAAGCGCTTTGAAGAGCTGAAGAAGAAAGAAAACGGTACAAATTTAGAATCGTTTGCGTCTCTGCAAATTACAGGCAAATTAAAACCTCATAAACGAAGTACTTTTCAGGAGAAATGGCACCTTGTCACGTGAGAGCAAGATGGTTGCCCGTCACTTATGATGAAATGTACATTTCACGGGTGCGCCAATTCGTTCAAACTTTGCATCAGCACACACACATTTTGAATTCTGTCAACACCGAACTGGGTAGGGCTTAAATGAAGCACTGTGCCGATTGTCAGGCCTCTGGGCGCTGAATAAGTAATGTAAAATCTAATCTATAAAGTACATTTTCGTCCGGCTCGATGCGCATGTCAAGACGACTGCTGACTGTTATGTTGTCAGACTCAGCAGCAGCTATATATACCAAACGTCACTTTTCGTAAACATCAGTCAAAACAAAATAGTAACAGAAATTAGCTGCCATTCTTGACCTTTGACCTGCTGAATTTGAAAAGCTGTAGCAACAAATGCCATTTCAAAATATGTTTTCTTGTTTTTCACAGTAAATAAAATAAGGCTTGATATTTCATTCAATTTAAGACAGTTTAAGCCTTATTTTCTGTAGAAAATTAGAAAAAAAAAACAACAAAAAAAAAAACAACACAAAAACAACACTTACTTCATCTTTTTTCTTTAGTTTCACAGTAAATAAGGTTCGACATTTCATTTAGTCTTAATGACACTGTAAGCCTTATTTTCTGTGGACAATTAACAATGTCACTTATTTCGCCAGCACTCCAGGTACGAAAATATTTACGTCTACCATAATAAACCTAATTACTGTACATGTATTGGGACAGACAGGCCTGAGCAAACAGTGTAAAAACCCAGATAAGATGCCGCAGGACGTCTGATCAGGATCTACACTGTTTGCCCCTCATCCAAAAGGTTTTGGACACATCAACAAGTCGTCAAACAGATTTGTTCATAGCGAGCTCGCTGCCGCATGTGGCTGAAGGCCTGCACGAGTAAGCTCTATGGTCCCAGTCAGCATTCTATGTAAATCTATATCGGGCCGTCAGGGTAGCTGACGGGCCGATGACGGCCCGATGTAGATTTACGTAGAATGCTAGCTGGGGTACTGCACAATCCGTCAAACCAAACCAGAAATAAACATTTTGTTTGCAGTTGATCGGGTTCTCAATTAATGTGGCAGATCTATTTGTATTTGCTAGGACCAACTGGGAAAATCCGGTACCAGAATCTGATACCAAAATTTTAACGGTATAGTTTGGGTCTTATACGTTGATTTTTTTGATGATTTTTGGCTTTAATATTATTCAATTGTACTGTAACTGCAAATAGTGTTTTTTTTGTTGTTTTTTAAAAAAAACATGGTGTTTTTTTAAAAACATAGTGCATTGCAAGCTCGCCAATAGGCATTGCCTATGATCATATTATTTTTGGATAAGTTTTGGTAAACATTTAAGGTGTCCCAATATTTATGGTAAATATGGTATTTTGCCTATTTCACTATGAATACTTTTTAGAATGTTCAACTGAATCGTCTCGGCGACACGTATCTAATAATCGCAGTTACACGCAAGAACGTACGAACATTCCGACGAGATAGTTTATCAGAAAAATATCAAGTTTCTTATCTCCGCAATGACAACATTAGCTTTCCAGCTAATTCATGAAAAATTATCTAAAGCTCTAAAATAAACACCGCTGCCAAAGATGGCGCAGGGTGATTTTGCAACTCTCATTACATAACTGGCGACGATTCGTTTCCTAAGCTGAACCTTATTAAAAATAAGCCGAGTAAATTTGTAAGTATACTATATAAGGGGTTAAAGAGGATAAAATTTTGTTATTTTTGTATAAACACGAACGTTAGGGTTCTTATCACAAGGACGTAAATAATTTTATACGTCTTTGCTTATCAGAAGTACCTAACTCGACACACCGAGACTACTCTAGTGAGAGCCCCTTTTGAGTGAAAATTATGGGAAACAAGTATGCTTAATTGTCACCAAAATAACCACTTTATTTGGAGATGTGACTAATCATGATCAACCATATAATTTTTTTCAATGGATTTTGTAAGAATTAACCTCTATCCTGCTGAACTTAATAGCAGCAGATGACATTTTAAAATGCTGTTCTTATTTTCCCTAGAAATTAAGGGTTCGCATTTCATGCGAAATGTCTCCTTCCTAAGGAGACAAACAATTCGTATAAAAAGTCAACCCCTATTTTCTAAGTAATTAAGAAAAAAAATTGTTGTCCGCTGATTTTGTACCAAAATGTTAAAGGTTAAAGATCAAGCTGCCCACGAACCAGAAAAAAGTACCTTCGAATAATGTGACAAGTAAAGTCTCGGTATCAGACTGTGCATCCGGGCTATTTCGTCAGTATAAAAATGTGCTGGGAGGAATTAACACACAGAGTATAGCGTGTGTGTATAGCGAAAAAGGAAGACGGACAAAAATGTGGACAGCCTGATCTCTAACTTCGCCGTTCTCCTGCGACCCAACGTCCCGAGCCAGATATAGATCATATTATTGTTGATTTAAATAGAGCAGAAGTGATATTAAACGTTCTTGACTCCCTTTATGTTGAATCCATTGTGAAACTTTCCCTGGTGGCGGTGAAAAGGCTTAGTGGGATTAGCCCGTCGCGTAAGAAAATAGTACATACACATAATCCCCCTCTTGATTCTGGGGGTTTAAACTACTTGAAATCACTCAAAAGAAAACGGAATGTAACAACGTTATATCTGGGAAAAATGGAGATGCAAAGCGCATGCCCGTCTGCTTATAGGCCCCGTTCGTCTTTCGCTGCTGTCCATAATGGAATCCGGTTGTTGCAAAATGCGTGGGTTTACAGTAAGCATTGATCAGGAAGCGGTCAATGCGCATGCCGAACTGGGTTCTCACTGCTGGCATTTGTACGAACTTCTTTTGCTTGGAAGGCATGTACTTGAGCATTATAAACTTCCGCTTCAGTGCATGTTTGAAACAAATCAAGTGAAAAGCGGCGAATACCAATTTACCCTAAGTATTCGATACTTATCCCTCGGGGTGGGGTGGGGGCGGGGTGGGGAGTGGCGGGTAACTTGGGGGTAATTGTGGTACAGATTAGCAAGCCTGTATTTCGAAACCTACCCCATTCATATACCTGGCCTTTGAAATAATGGACCCAGTCATATACCTAATCGTCCAAAATGTTGACCTATCCATATACTGCACTTTGATTTTTTTTATGCCCATTTATTGCTGGTAGTTACACAAATATGGCAGTCAATTCATTGAATACAAAAATTGAAAAATCTCTGAGAGAAAAATATTCGCATATACCGGGATATAACAGAAAAGTGGGGTTTTTCATATATACGAATAAAGAAAAAAATGGATCAGTTATATACTTTTTGTTGAAAAAGGGTTGGGGGGGGGGGGGGGGGGCGGGGCGGTGGGGGGGGGGGGGGGCGGGGGTGCTAATCATATACCTAGCAGAGCTGAAAAAGGGGACCAATCAGCACGCACATCCGTATTATACCATATATATAGGAAGTCCCCCGAGACCTATCCTAAGATTTGAACACATCCCTTCACTCTAATTATGGAGCCCAGGACTCCTATTTTGGCTTTTTGGGACTCCTAATTTTCTGAGAAATTTAGCACTCCTACTTTTTTTTAATAAAAACCGATTTGGGACTCCTAGATTCAAAATCCTAGTGAGAGCCCTGTTACTACCTGTTGGTTTGTCTAAAATACTCATTGGTAAACAGTGTAGATTCTGATCAGACTGACTAGAAGCGCTTCTAATGAGTTCTCACAGTATGACTTGGTTTTCATGGAGAACTGAAGAAAACTATTCCAGAGTTATTCCTTCTAAACAAGTATAACCCCATATCGGCAGCCTATGCTCGTAGTCTGATCAGGGACTACATGTATATCGTTCGTTATATAACTTTTCTATGGCTCAGAGAAACGATGTGCTGAATACGCATATCTTAATCTGGTTGCGCAGATGCGCAGGCTGGTATAAGCTTGCACATTTCGCGTATATTCGAAGGCCCATTTCTCATGCTGCGGCCAAGATGTTCATGAAAATTAAGCCAGTACATGACAAAACCTACATTGCAAAGATTCAGATCAGCCTGTACACCCATCCAGCATGGTAAGGGTTCTCGTTTATCCCTAATTGGAAAGTCCAGAGGCTGTAGAAAGCACATGCGATCAGCGAAGACTTTGATCAGACTGCGCGAATGCGCAGGCTGATCTGAGTCTTCGCTAATCGCACAAGTCTAGTTGCAGATTTTATCGTGCGCTGGCTCAAATGTTATTCCAGGAGACTAAATAAAAGTGGCGTCGAATGCTGGTGTCCTGATTTGAAACAGACGTTGTTTATAAAACAAGTTACAAACTGGACATTGTTGTGGGCCAGACGATAATCTCTTTCGTCAACAGATAGCGACAAGTCGTCAGGCAGTCTGAAGCACGGAAAGAAAATAGAACCAAATACATAAAGATTTTCTTTTTTCTTGTCAAACAATATTTATCTTTTATCAAATAATAAAACACAAATATTCAAGATTGGCTCTTGTCTTTCTCCATTCACTAACCTGCGTTCACACTGACGTACACATTCATGCGTTCTGCTAGTACCGTATTCAACCTCATTACTGCACCGTGCACTTAGGTTTTTCAAAATTACTGTGAAAACTCCACTATTCTAAGGGTGCACTTAAAAAAAAAGATCAGCGAATGACTTATCTAATTATGCTTATGCAATGCTGCAATGCTTTGTGTGTGTGTGTGTGTGTGTGTGTGTGTGTGTGTGTGTGTGTGTGTGTGTGTGTGTGTTTTCTGATTTTCTTAACAAAAGCATATATTGTGGTTATCTATTTGAATTGCATCGAAAAGTCGATGCAATTCAAATGGGTAACCACAACATATGCCTTTATAAAGAGGTAGATAAAATGTACATTGGCTATAATCCTAAGACCTCGGAATTACTCGATTGTGTGCTATAGGGGTATGTGCGGTAATTAGGTCGAATACAGTATTTTTCAGCTTGGTCATTTAGCTATTTACCCTAAATATTCGGACAATTTAACTCCTTACTATTCCTATACTAAAATTTAAAGTAATATTTTGTGATAATTCTGGAATATTTTTTTCTCATTTCTCCATAAAAAATATGTTCTTAGTACTCATTAGAATCGCCTCGTCGCGGTGCTTCTAATGACTGTTCACACCATGATTTAGCGAGACGCTTCTAATGAGTACTAACAACATATGGTTTTAAGGAGGACTGAAGAAAATTATCCCAGAATGATCATCAACTCTGTGTAGCATGGTACAAAATGAGTTTAAAGAATCACTTTATCATTTGTAGATTTTTTAAGTACTTTAAAACTACTTAACCCTTAAAACGCCAAGAAAATCTGCATCACAAAATGTCGTCTGTTTATGTCGTCTGCTGAATATTCTTGCAAACTTTTCAAACCTATTTTATGCATACAGGGAAATAGTGTGGACCCAGATCAGACTGCTCCTAAAGGAGCAGTCTGATCTGGGTCCACACTGTTTGCAATAATGACTTTTAAATTCACAAGCAGATGACAAAGCAGACGACAATTGTTGTGATTGGCGCTTTAAGGGTTAACATGTTTATCATACTTAGCTAGACCTTGGTAGGCCGAGGATCCCAGAAACTGAGATAAAACTGTCGTTAAGGTCTATTATCACCTACTTACAAGTTTGCCAGTTTTTCAATCGATTAACCTTTGAAGCGCCAAGCAAAATTTGTAGCAGACGACATTCTATTTTCTTTTTTTCTTTTCTTTTTTTCTTTCAGAGAAAACACGTCTGTTTGCACTGGTATACAGGACCCGTTAGGTTTAAGCCCTTTAATATAGCTGTAAATAAAATTAAGGATGACATTCTATTTTGTTTTAATGTTTAATGAAAATAAGTCTCGACATTTCCTGTGAATCGTCTGCTTCACATGACATGTCTTATTTTCTCTGAAAAATAAATAAATAAATAAATGAATAAATAAAGTAGCCTGCTACAATTTCGTTTAGCGATCTAAGGGTTTAACCACAGTACGGACCCTATATACTTTGCAAACAGACATGTAGAAAATTTTAATTATATGTCCTACGGAAGCAATCTTGCAGTGATTGAAACTGTCGTCTGCGGCACTTGTTAACCGTCCCGCCCAGTTCGTCTTTTACGAATCCCTATCACATTATGCGTAATGTTTAGAAAAGAACAGCCATTTAGTGATTAAACAGTTTGAAGAGAGAATCTTCTAAAGGTTTGTCCTGCCTTAAGGAGTTTCTTCTTTAGAAAAAGTGCGCTTAACAAAGCGAAAGAATACCAAAAGTGATTTTAAATATGAGTATTTTAAACCTTCTGTCAACAGCGGATATAATACCTCGAGAAAACGAATCCCTCATAAAAAAAATCGGTACAAGAATTTCACATAAAGATTAATGTAACACCTCGAGTCAAATACTTTGCAAAAATTGTTTTTATGTTTTCATGTACCAAATTTGATGCAAAAAATGGGACAATTTAACCCATACCATCCTCTTTGGGTAAATTCAACAGACGACAAATTGATGATTTTTTTTTCTTATTTTACCCAGAAAAAAGGCTTTGATATCGTAAAAGCCTATTTTATGGGGAAAATAAGAAGAAAACCCAGTTTCAGAATGTCAAAGATTATCTCCTGGGAAAAATAAGAAACAAAATCAGAATGTCGCCTGCTGAAATTCTTACCCATCATACTAAACGCTAATTTACATTTCACTGCACGAAAGGAAATGGACAAACATGACATCCGTTCTGTGACCCCGTATGTCAGTCATGTCAGTGTCAGTGTATAAACACCCATACTATATATGTTACCCCACCCATTAGATTATACATACACTTGAACCGGACCAATAACGTAAACTTGCTTTTATCAAACTTTAGAAGAGCGAAAGTTTACAGAAACCGTCTCTCCTGATCCACCATGGCTAAGCACACGGCAAAACAACACGTCAAACTAAGAAAGATTGATAACCAACTGGCCGTGAGTGTAAATACTCCACTAATGTCTTCTAAAGAGGATGTTAGTTTACAGAAATGTACACAAACGTTTAAGACATTCTTTTCTCCAACGCTCTCGACATAAAATTAATATCACCCAAACCCATTTTTAAATTCATTTTGGTATACTCAGTCTTTTCAAGGAACTCTCCCACAATGAATATCGAAACATGTTATTTGGTAATTATATTATAAAATTATTGCCCTTGTGCGAGGGTAATATAAAGATTTGTTCACCCGAGGTAGGTAATATTACCATATAAATTGTCGTATTTCCCTTGATTGTTTTATACTGAATTCTTACTACTGCAACTGCACTGACAGCAATGACGTCATCAGCGGGTAATATTACCGGCAGGGAAATCCGATAGAATATTACACTGCAAGTGAAGTGACGTCAGAGGGTATCATTTCTTGAAAGGGTTATATTACAGAGAAACATGCCAGAATATTACACTGCGCGTGGTATGCTCTCGACCAGTGGAATTTCTAATATGGTGAAAATGCTATAATTTACATTGCTCCGAACAAGAAGGGTTTCCAAAGAAATGTTTTCTTCATCCAAAAAAAAAAAAAAAAAAAAACCGTATGTTATGTGCACTCATTAAAGCTCTTCTAATGAGTGCCCTCAGCACCAGTCTTCATGGAGAAAGAAGAAAAAATATCATGCTTTGCTGAATTATACCCTGACTTATCTAGCGTACAGTAAATTTTATGTAGGTTTGTTAACGTCAAGACTAAAGTCGTTATACAATTTATACATATTTTTCCTGTAAGAAGATACTGGATAACGAAGAGTTGGACTGTTCCGCCTTGCACTATGAAATAGTCCAAAACATAATATGGGCGTTATTGGGTTAACCCTTGTCCTGCTGAACCCGGATACGTCCTGCCTTTGCAACAGTGTAGATCTAGATCAGTTGGCTTCTTCAGAAGCCAACTGATCTTGATCTGCACTGTATGCCATTCAGTATTTGAGTTTGTATCAACAACCTGGATCAAGAAAGCTGACTGGCTAAAAATTAGAAGTGGGCGGGGCATCTTAATTTATTCAGCAGGACAAGGGTTAAAACAGGAAAGGGCTTTGGCTTAGAGTAAAATGCATGCATAGTTTCTCATAAACGTAAAACCTAAGCTTATTTTTCTTGAGCTGGTGAAGAGATTTTCTGCGAGATTTATTCTGTGATTGATGTTGATATAAACACGATTCCATGTCGATTTACAGGCTTTAAGTGTCTGCGAACAGAAAATGAACATCATTTACGGCGCTTTTATCACTTTATTTTAGTTTTTAATGAACAGACAGTTTAATCTTTATCCCTCTCTGGGCTAATTCAGCAGACGACGATATGATTTATCTCTTATATTTTTTATGCAAAGTAGGCTTTGACATCTCATGCAAAATGTCTCCTAAGGAGACAATTTGCATGATATGTCAAAACTTATTTTCTGGAAAAAAAATACTATAAATTGTCGTCTGCTGAAATTATTACCCAGCATGGTAAGGTGAATCAATAGAAATGATTCCAGGCAAGATGTAAAATACGGCTTGGATCTGATGCTTCAAACGAAGCACAAAATATAAATGTAGATTGTAACGCGCAAGAATGACCAACCATCTGGTCCAAACTGAAATTCACAACATATTGAGCAACATGTCATGGTCTAATATGTTGCAGTCTTGTCAACAGTATAATAGAACAGGAACAGAATAGAATAAAATAGAATTCCATCCCGTCTGGGATTCATACTCGAATCTCACAGCGCAGTTACAAGACTGGAATGCTTAATCTTCTGTTATCCTCTGATGGACGAGGTATTTTGAATATATTCAATCTTTTCATAAAATTATTTGTTTTATCTAATAATAATATATATATCAAGTCTTCCCCACACAACAAACATTACACTGGTGATGGAGATATGTCATTATGCGGACTAATACGCCGTTGTGAGGGCCGGAAACGCGACTGACAAGATTCGTTGTGAGAATACAATGTACATATACATGTATTTTATTATTAATTCTACATTGAGATTTGTACAGAAGTGTTGATGTTTGAAAATAACATTTTTTGATTTTGGAATCGCTAATTAAGCCTTGTTTAGATCAAATCAAATTATATCATTGGACAAGTACACACAAGTATGCCAAATCAGTAAAGTTCGCCTACCGACATCTTCGGTATTCAATGTGTCAGTTTCATATTTTCATTTGAACAAGGGAATCTTATAAGCCTTTTGAGATAAGAATTTTATATATTATTTCTGCACCCAAACATATCTTTTTGGTATCAGCAAGACATTTAATAAGAATATGATAGAATGATAAAATTAGTATTTTAATATTTCGCATTTATCAAGCCAGTCCAATTTGATTTTTTGATATATTGACAAATCAACTAGCGTTGTGGCTATCTCCATATCCAGCGTGTACCCTTGAAATACATGACGCATAGCTCAAGTCACTTCAGGTCATATCAGCTATAATTAATAGGCCCTGTCAAAATTTCTCCCATTTTATGCCCAAGGCACTCGAAAATATGTCGTACATTCGACGAAAATATACATAACCTCATGTATATCTTCTGTGGATAGAGAAATTACACGTGTAGATTTCAAATTAATCATACTGGTATTCTGGACATAAACATTTCTGTCAAATAATGCCACACACACACGCACGCACGCACGCACACACAACAATAACAACAACATGACTAAACATACCGTGTAGACCCTGATCAAAAGCCGCCTTGTGCGGCGTTTAATCTGGGTCTATACTGTTCAGCCCTGTCTGACCCAATACTCAGGGTAAATATAAAGTATGAATGAAATGGTCTATTTTTTTCATTCAAGCAAACGTGTTACAGATATTTACTCAAAATATATGTAGGTATTGGAGAACTCAACTAATTACCATACGTCGAAAATTTGAAGAAAAAAAAGAGCTCAACTTGACTATCTGGCAATATGGCTGAAAACTGCTGAAAGAATGGCAAGTAGTGTAGACCCTGTTATGTAGTGTCTCATCTGTTTCTACACTGTTTGCTCCGACCCGTCTGTACGAATATTGAGGGTTATACGGATGTAAATCTGCATAAAATATTATTCAATACTGAAAAATCAGCACGATATTTCACCATTCTGAATGCATAAAAATCAATTTTTACGGATATTTTTTTCAAAAGAATTGCTCTTCGTCTGCAGTGCAACTGAATGCAATCGCCATTTATTCGGTTTAACCTCAACAATACGCTAAGAAAATTAAAATTCTAACTGCAAACTGATCACTGGAGATCAAAGCTACCCATGGCGCCTTACTGCTTCTTTAAGCAAAGAAAAATGAACCCAAAAGGATACACCAACGGCCAAGGACAACATAGCATCGACCGCTCTGCACTCTAGTTACTAAAAAGTTAGGTAACTAGTTTCACATGACAGGGCTGTTATAAAACCTGGACTGGCATGCTATAAATTGGACAGTCGCTGTGCTGAGGTTGAACTGAGTCGTGTATTTATTCAACATCTCCCATCCCCACTCCCTGGCTGATTACGAAAGAAAACCCTTTTACTGATACGAAACTTTCGAGACTAGCTTTATTGATTTGTTGACTGGTTGTCTGCATTTGTTTACATTCCAATGATTAGCGCAATGATAATAGGGCCGCTAGTCCATCAATTTGTTTGCCCGCTTTTATTTGGTTTTGATAAACACTTTAGAGTGGAAATTTCGTATATTAACCATTGCCACTCTCTGGGCTAATATTCAGCAGACGACAAAATGATATTTTTCTCATTTTCCCTAAAGCAGGATTTGACATTTCATGCAAATTGTCTCCAGTGGAGACAATTTGCATGAAATGTCAAATCCTGTTTTCTACGCAAAATTAGAAAGTATTTCAATATGTCGTCTGCTGAAAATTTTACTCAGAGTGCTAAGCGTTGAGATCAAAGCAGAGACATGGTCTCTTAGATGGTTGTTTGTCTTCGGAAAGTAGATAGGAAATTACTTATAACTCTATCCTAAAGCAATGTTACGGTGTTTATGCTCAGTGTTTATGTCAATGTCAGAAGAAAATTCCCGTATTTTGGCACTGTTACTGACGCTGTTGCCTCAGTTACGTAAAGTTGGGCTTAACTGGAAATATACATAATAAACGAGTGGCGTCACAGTTGCTAAACGAAATTATCGGCGGCGGCAGTACTAAAATGATTTCACATTTTACCATCCTATCCCAGTTCCTTCTTACAAATATTAGCCTACAAAGTATGCTTATGGCCTGACTGTAACGCATGTTATGTAGACGTTAATAGTGAGGTTTCGATATATATCATTATTTTATGTAACGTCAGGCCACTCGCCGAGTTTATGCGAACTCCGCTCCCGGTTTGGCGTGCTTCATGATAGTGTAGTTAGACTGGCTCCAGTCTCCAGTCACTAGTGATCGCAGCCTCTATAGTCATGATATATATATATTTTTTTAGTGGATTATCAAACAGGAATATGAGAAAAAATATTTAGTCACTGGAGACTGGAGCCAGTCTATAGTGTAGTTTATATTTTCTGTTCTGTGATCATTTATTCCATTCATTGAGCCCATTCCGGAATTTTTGGAAAATTATATGAGGGTCACTGATGAGGCTTAGTTGGCCGAAACTAGCTAGTCTGATCCAGAAAACTTGGCACTTTAGTTATTTTCAGTTTGTGTGTGTGTGCGTGTGCGTGCGTGTGTGTGTGTGTGTGTGTGTGTGTACACACTGCTCTCAAGGGTCATTCCTTTTAGAATCTAAGTATAAATTCTGGAAAGGCCTTGCTTGGCCTAACTGAGAACTTGGCGACAAATCTTGGTGCCTAGTTCATGCATGAACCGGGTATAGTATAAGAATTAAATAATGGAACAGGAAATTGTTTTAAATGAGGTTAATGATAGAGAACTTTTGTGTTAAATGCTCAGCGGTCGAAAACACCAGAGGCGCACACCTTCTGTTTATACCAGAAATTCAAAATTATTTATTCGAAGCTGCGTCTGGCTTTCGTAGACTAACAATCTCTGTCGAGTGGACCGCGTCATGCGAGTATGTTCTTTGAGCATATGCGAACGCGGTGAGCTCTGATTGGACAGCGCGAGTTCGCGCTTTCCAATCAGAGCATACCACGTTCGCTATTGTCCATGAAATCTGTGCGTCGAAGACATGTGCAGACACTATCACAACGTGCAGGACTGCACACTGACAGGTTCTGTATATTTCTCAGATGCTCTCAGATCACATTTCTCGTAAATCGACATAATAGCGTCCTTATAGAGTGGATTCTTAGCTTTTGTATTAATGTAGATCATATCATAAATAAAATGGTAAAGATGTTGTTTTGTTTTCCACACTGACAGCTAAAAAAAAAAAAAAAAAAAAGAACATTTCTAGTTGTCACCTACCAGTTATGCCTTACTGCTCTAGGAGAAAATTTGCATGAAAATGTCAAAGCATATTTTCTAGGAAAAACATTAAAACCCGTCAACGGAAGTTGCCAAAAAGTGGTAATAGTTAAGGCTGATAACAACGCACGTTGAACACCCTTACCACCACTGTCAAGTTAATCCGGTTGCTGAGAACGTAAACCAATCTAAGCCTCAATGTCAGAAAACGTACTTTCGGACACGTACGCCCAGTGAAGATTCTGATCAACATTTGCGTTCGCGCAGTCTGATCAGAATCTTCACTGGGCGCATTTTGGATAACCCGGATTGCAAAGTTTCTTGATGCGGTCAAAGAAGACTCTGATCAGACTGCGCAGATGCGCAGACTGATTTGAGTCTTCGTTAAGCGCACGTCAGAAGGCACGTTTTCTTATGCTAAAGCCCAGTCTCAGCTAAACCTGTGAAAGGACAACAGATTATAACGCTGTCAAAACTTACATTTTTGACAATCTATCGCGTGGTTTACGTTTTGAAAATGACAGTAATATGGCACCCCTGTAGACCATGTAACACCAGATTATATACCCTATGCTGTTAAAGTATTTAGTTCAGCAAACACTGAAAATATAATATTTCGCCCTGTCACCCTAAAAAAGGGTCTTATTCTTCACACGCGAAACACAAGGGCCGACTAATAGACAGCTGCCTATCTGCTATTTGCTCAGATTTCGTGTTTTTTTTTCGCAATTTCGTCCAGAAGGAATCTGACCATGTAAACTGGGAAAGCCCGGGTCAGACTGCGCATGCGCAGTTTGACCCGAGCCTTCCCTGTTCGCATATACGTCCAGCCCCTTTTTTGCAAAGCCAGGTACATTTGATTCATACTGTGATCTTTTTTGTGGTGTGAATAGTGTCGTGTGGCTTACGAATCTATAACTCTGCACTGCCCTTTTGAAACCAACAAAACCCTGAAAATGACTTTTATATAAAGTGTAGATTTTGTTGTTCAAATGCGATTATGAAATTATGAAATCTTTTTGAATAGTTTTATTGTTCCATGTTTTAATACACGACACAGGAGCTACCAAAATAACACCTATCTGAGTTAAATAATCGCCAGAACTCATACCGACGCAAATTGCACCGGAACCGAGTACCCCAACCGTTAAATTGCTCTATTAAGACATCCAGTATTCTTTCAAATGACTGCATATCCGGCCAAGCATCCCACGAAATATTCAATCTTTGTAATTTATGTCGCAAATGAGTAAAAATTTTACAACTAAATAATGAAAACGTTGTGCATAAAAACCCATTGAGAGCGGCTGTGAATCCTTTTTGTCTGTTTTGGGTAGACTGGCAGTTTGCTCTTCAGCGAGATTCAATTGACCTGAACGCAGGGAAAATGTACTAAATAGATTTAGTGACAGCGAAGGCCCAGATCAGCCTGCGCGACCGCGCAGGCTGATCAGAGCCTTTGCTGTCCACTGATATACTCCACAGTACCCTATGATACTGTTTTAAAAGCGGACAGCAAATACTCTGAGGAGACTGCGTGGGTGCGCAGGCCGATTTCGGCCTTCGCTGTCAGCATTTACGAGAAGGGACGTTTTCTTCATGACTTTGCTTAATTAGCGGTTTCAGCTATTGTTAAAATTCAAATGTATTGACTGAACTTAAATCACAGAAAAAAAAGGCTGCAAGCTCTGGTTCAAATCAGTAGACTCGGTGACCAACTTGTAAATGCTCTTGACTTGCGAGTATAGAATATGGATTCGAACGCTCGGTTCATGGAATTTTGCTTAGACCAAAAGTGTGCTTGTTTCATTTAAAATATTGGATGAACATTGCTTCTTTTCGAGTAAAAAAAAAAAAAAAACGTTCAGGGACTTAATACACTTTCAAGGGAAGCAACTGACACATTTTTATTTGGTCTCACATCTGTGAAAAGGGGTCTACTCTTAAAGGAAAGAATTTCCTCCCAAATGGGATCAAATGTTTTCTTTTATTGTAAAGCTCTATTCAGAATGGGAACTCGTGTGCAGAGCAAACAGGAAGTAACACAAAAAAATGTCTCCTTTATAAAACAAATGGCGGAAAATCTGCCAAGCGAATCAAGTCCTACCAAGGTCACTTCGAATAAATGATTTGCCCTGAAAATCATCTCTATTGGCCAAGCAAATTCACTGAGGTCAAGTGTATTAGAAACTTATTAAAACTGTTTGTTTAATGCCAGCGTAATTCCTATAATCTTCTTTCTCTATCATCATCGATTTGTTTAAAGATAACCCTGAAACAAACATTCATTGGAATACCGTTTATTTTTCTTATTCGGACAGACAGGCCTGAGCAAATAGTGTAGACCCAGATCAGACGCCGCAGAACGCGGCGTCTGATCAGGGTCTACACTGTTTGCTACTGATACAGCAAATTTTAGACACATAAACAGGCAATAAAATTTCAAAATGAATGTATTCAAATGTTGGGACGAATATGATACGGTGTCCAAATAAGTACAGAAAATATGGTATAGACAGAAATAGGGCATTGCACTCCAAATGATGTTCTAATCGTTCAGAAAATAGTGTGTGACAGTACATTTGCGCAGCAACGCAATTATATAATGCTTATAAACTTCTTAACGCAGTTTCAATATTACACGAATCTAGGTTTTTATTCACAATAACTCAACCCCGGCCTTGCAATTTCAGTATCAAAATATAAATAGAGTGTGCCATATTTCTGAATACATAAGAAAAAAAAAAAAAAAAAAAACACTAATAATTTAAGATGAAAAAGCATAGTAGTCTTAGCTTTACAGGTATCTCAATATAATTTTTAAAAGACGCGTGGGTTTTTATCTTTAAAAAGAAGCGAAAAAAAATGAATATCTTCCCTTTTTACTTTCATGGGGTGATAAAATACAAGTGAAGTGCATTTAGCACCAGCAAATGTTCTCTTGTTTAAAAATACTGCAATTATTCCGCAAAATTATTTTCAATCAATCTATCAATCAATATTCCTCCCCTGTTCCCTTGTCCCCGCCAGCCTTGGCGAGTACCCAGTCTGCCGCTGTAAGCATGTCCTTATCCGCTGATGACAGTACCATGTTTTTCTCTGTCGATTCAATCAGACATCTGAAATTGCAAACATTTATTCTGCTGAGGGAGATATCAGTGTCAAAAGATAATCAGAATGCACTACAGGGAGTCGTCGTTAATAAACGATAGCTGTCTAAGTTCCTTGATATACTTCATCTACAGACCCAGTCAGTTTACAAATCGTTAATGCACTTTGATGGAGTAGATAATTCCAAAACACTTATTACCATGTAAACGTTTAGATTATGAAAGCTATTTTCATCATTAAACATCTACCTGCATTTACATGTGTACGTTTCCAAAGCAATGTACATAGTGACAGCCGAAATGAAGAGTTAATGATTGTGTTCATATCCGCGTGGTAAAAAATAAAACAAAAACTGTACCGTTGCAAGAACGTGCTGCCAAAAAGTATAAATCAAAGCAAAAGAATGGCACAAAAATGAGTATACCGCGACCCCACTCCCTCGGTACAAATGAATGGCATTACGAAAACTCTCATATTCAAATATACTGAAAATTTTACCACCAAAAACTGAAAATTTTCAGATAAAAAATTCTGATATTTTTCATATTTCAACTCAAAACATGGATTGTGGGTACTCGTTAGAACCGCCTCGATGAGGCGGTTCTAACGAGTACTCACAATCTATGTTTTTGAGCAGAAATAAGAAAAAACAATGTATACCCCTGTAAACCCTAGTCTTACTATATAAAAGTGGGGCTTAAGGGGGTCGCAATTATAAAGGCATGTTGTCGTGATGCACAAAAACTGAGTAGAGTGCGAGTCCATTCCCTCCACAAACAACAACCGAAAACACACACACACACACACACACACACACACACACACACACACACACACACAACATGCTGCACTGAACGACCAAAACAGGCACATGCATACGCAAACAATGTAGATTCAGATGAAACAGCTCGTTATGAACCGTCTTATTTGGATCTACTCCGTTTATCATATTGCTCTTGAATTTTGATTGTGGTTGTTGTTGTAGTCGTCCTCTCTCTCTCTCTCTCTCTCTGTATGCGTGTTTTATACAAAAGTTACACGTTTATAGCATTTTCAGCTGAAGGTTATTGCATGTGCAGAATCTATAAGACAACCTCGTTTAAGTGGTTAAATCTTATCAAATCAGTAAATCTAATTTCTTAAACGCAAGTTTCATGTTCTGTAAGCAGAAAGTAGGACAGGCATTTATTTTCCCTTGTTGCTCTATGACAACATGATGTTTCTTGATCTGTTCAGGGGAATCAGTACGCTTTCCGGGGAGGCAACTCAGTCAAAATTGTTTTGTAACCCTTCTGAAAAGGGGTCTAATCTAAAAGTAAAGGTGGGAGCAAATTCTTTCCTTTTAGATTAGACCATTTTCAGAAGGGCTTGGTTTGCAGGAGAATAAAAAGGCAATCACGACAAAAGCTGTTTCTCTTGAAGTTGCATCACTTGTTAACATGGCGGAGGAATCTCTCATGTGTACAGTGAACAGTGATAGCATTTGTTCCCAACGATGATGCCATTAAAATGAATTGGCTGTTGTACAGAATACTTAATGAGCAGATTAATACATGTATGTAAAAAAAGTTCTTGTTTTGTTGTTATTTCCCCATTGAACATATGTTTTGGATATTTGTTAGAATCGCCTCGCTAAGGCGATTCAAACAAATATCCAAAACGTGTTTCTTTAAAGTATTAAATACAATATTTTTGCATAATTTGTGACTAATTGTTACCTCTTAAGAGAGGATTTCGTGACAGTCAAATTGTCATTATAACGAATTTTGTCGTTGTATCGTGTGTCGGTGTAAAGGGGGTTGTCTGTATAAAGTCCTTTGAAACTCTTTTTACCGAAAACTCTGAGCAGAAGTGTCCGTAATTTCGAAAAACACCAACAACAACAATAATAATAATAATAATAATAATAATAAACAATATCAGTTTCCAAAACCCTTTTTTTCTGTGGCTCCCACGGAATCATAACAATAAATGGAACCAAATAATTATTCCCCAGACGACTTTTACTGTAAATTATAGATGTTTCCAAGTCTGTCGTGTTCTATAACATCTTGTTTGCCGCACAGGACAGTTGGGAATCGATAGGATCAATATCAGATAATAAAAATGTCGCAGTGAACCACTTACTGTAAACTGATTTTTTTTTTTCGTTTATTCATTTATTTGACAATAGCAAAAGCAAAGCTACTGATAATATTTTCTTATTTCTCCAAGAAAAACTATTTTTATACATTTAGAACCACTTCGCTGAGATGGTTCTAGTGAGTACCACATAACATGGCTTCATGGAGAATGCAGAAAAGATATTATTCCAACTAAAATGGCACCATCTCTGTACCTAGGAAAGGTGACTTCTGATTAATACATGGAACTAACTAACTTTCTATCTGTGAACTAACTAACTGACTAACTAACTAATGCTACTCTTTTAACAGGCGCATAACGTTGAATGAACGTTAGATCAACGTCGCCCACGACGCTGATCAAACGTTTGTTCAACGTCTTGTGACGACGCTGATCCAACGTTCATTCATGTGACCATTTGGATCTTGACCCGACTGGCAGAACCTGACTATGTGAACAAACTTAACACTTTCACTTAGTAACCTTGTAACTTGGTTACCCTTTACGTTAACACGAACCAGTACAGATAGACATATCCCACATGATTAAGCCTTTTGTTTCTTTTATGAATGTCTGGAGAATAAGACAAAAACGAATCAATACATGAAACAGTAGTTCAAAACAAATATTTACATGAAAACTGGCCAAGAATGCGGCTTTAACCCCCAGCAGTCTTGCTGTGTGTCCGTTCTGATGCGGTGGTGTCTTGTCCTCTCTTTTTTTTTGTGGCTTCTACCAGTTCGTTTGTTCAGTTTTCTAGGACGAGTTTTATGTTGCCGCTTTTTGCCTTAAACCCCTTCTTTTTCTTTTTTTAATTCAAACACTTTTTTTCTGGTTTTCCGGTGGCTTAAGCGGGCTGTCTTCTGTGAGTGTAGCATTTCACGGGTAGGTCCAGAAAAAAATGTGCATCATTCGGATCCAGCTGCGCTGCTCCACCGATTCCTGATTTCAGTGGATCACTTAATATTTAACCCTTTCTGCCCGTGCAGACCAAACTATTTTTTTTTTTTTTTTTTTGCAAACAGTGTAACATCTGATGAGACGGCTCATAATGAGCAGTCTCATCAGGTCCTACACTGTTTGCAATTCTGTGTTGATTTTTGACTGGGACCCCTATTTGGGACAATAGTTTGAAAAGAGTCAAAGCTGTAAGTGTCCACTTCAGAAAGGTAATGAGCCTCTTAGAAATATATGTGATAGACAACTGTCTGTGAATTTTTTATACTTTTTATTTTGTTATAAAAATGACAAAATTATATCACCGAACTTACCTTCGATTACTGACAAGCAATAAACCAACAGAAACAGGAAAGTTTTGATTGAATCAGCCATATGTATATTCCAGAAAAGAACAGTCACTTGAACAAATTTGTAATTCCTCCCAATATTTATGTCATGTTTTACTGTCAATATCCAAGTTTCACAGTCAACTGCAAAAATCCGACCTTCTTAATGAATCTAACAGAGAGAAATGATGTTTAACGTTCGATAGCTAAACATTAACCGTAGCGCACACTGACCACAATAATTAATAATTCCTGTGTCTTAACGTTTAAGTATGAAACATATGATCCTTTTTTAAAGCATAACGATGTTTATAGTAAGTAATTGAGCAGGTCAAAACAACATTATTTGAGAACACTCTCTCTTGTCATACACTACTCGACTCAATACACGTTGAAAGGTGTAGATTTCATGCCTCCATTGACAGAGAAAGCGATTTGTATGGTTGAACGCACAAGTGGGCGGAGACTGTGGGCGGGCCTATTTACATAAAGAAAAGGATTAAGGTAGTTACGTTGAGTTTTCAAGTTCGGCGCCCTTGTGTCTGTTGGTTAAAGATAGTATATAAAAGGTTTGAGTTGTAAAATTGCCCTGAGAAATAACACTCTTGTTTCGAACTGATCTAGTCGAAGATTAAAATGTCTGAAAGCGAGATTGTCGCAAATTTTCCAATATGGTAGACTAAAAGTATTTATGCCTTTTGAGAGAGATGACAAAATCGATAGAAGAAAAACGAAGCATGATATTTGACGTAGTTTTTATTATTTTATTCTCGAGACTAGACATACCCTGTGGTCATTGTTATTATATTCGTTGTCTTCATTATCATATAAAACAAAAGAACGTTTTTTCGAGAATGTGTAAAGAGCGCCCAATTTTGTTTAGTATAACAGACTTGTTTCACCATTATAACTATCTTGGCTAGTTCAGCAGACGAAAAATTGTAGAATTTTCTTATTTTTCCTAGAAAACAGGATTTGACATTTCATGCAAATTGTCTCCAGACGTCAAAACCTTTTTTTTTTTTGTGGAAAATAAGAAAAAAAAATCAAAGTGTCGTCTCCTTTTTTTTTACCCAGGGTGTTTAAGCGTAAAGAAATAAATTAGGGAAATTCGACACACCCGGTAAATTTTTGGCATTTTCTTTTCAAAAGGGGACAGTTTTTTTACTTCCTGTTTTCGTTCCTGCACACCAAGCCCCTTCTGAAAATGGGTCAACTATAAAAGGAAAGAATTTGCTTACTTTTGGAGCATTTGTTTCCCTATTTATAGTAGACCCTTTAAAAAAAAGGAGACAAAAACAATTTGACAGTTACCTTCCCCTAAAACGTATAAATTCCCCTTAAAAACCTCACCAACTAACGATAAGAGAGAGAGAGAGAGAGAGAGAGAATTTAATTGTTATTGTTTCTTGTCCATTGATAATGCATAACTCAGATACTATCATTATCTGGGAAAATCTCCAAATGTTTTAATGACAGTGTATTAAAAGATAGAAATCAAACTTTATAAAACTGTCAAATAGATGACACGCACCTTTTTTAATTGTCAAAAGCATGAGTGCACCAATAATCGAATGGTACCTGACGCAGCGACGAATATTAAAAGACAAATTGGTATTAATTTAAACGTCTCATGGCATAATTGTTTTATTACGCTGCATTATCAGTGTTCTCAAACATTATAAAGTAAATGGCGATTGGGCAGCGTCTAGCGAAAAGATGCCATCGAACATGCGCAAAAAGCGCAGATTTAGATCATCTTGCGCATACGTAAAGTATCATTCGGGCCTTGGCTCTCCATTCATATATTCTGTAGTATCCAATGATTCTGTTAGCAGACAGTGAAGGCCCTGATCAGACTGCGCGGACGCGCAGGCTGATCTGGGCCTTCACTGTCTGCATATGCCCGAAGTCAAGCTTTCGCATGGCGGTCCGAATTATGTTTATCAGAAGAAAGTAATTGTCGTTAGTCTCCAAAAATAGACTTGATATGCTTTTTGTGCTGTCAATTATCACGTGGTTATTAAAATGATTATTACCGTATTGTCAGCCAATTACCGGGGCTATTATTACCAGTTTGTCTTATAATTAGATTATTATCTCCCCTGATATGGGCATACACCTTTGTACATAAATTGCAATTCCCTCGTCTGGTTTTAAATATCCTGACCTAACACGATAATTGCAATGCAGATTAACTCCTCGCTAACGTTTATAAAAAAAAAAAAAAAAAAAAAAACTATTTAAGGGAAAGAGTAATCCACCCTAACCCCATTGCCAGCAAGTTCATTTCTTTTTAGCGTAGATCATTTAAGGCGAAACGCTAAAAATTACAGATAATCATGGGACAAAGTGTTGAAAAACACTCACAAGTGTTGAAACACATTCACAAGTTACAAGTTATGAAAGCTTTAAATTTCATATTAGGGAGATTGGTTGGGAGTAAATCTCTTATGACTTTGATTAAAAAAAATAAAATAAAGGAATAAAATACATCTAGAAAAATAAGAATATTTTCTTACTCTTTTATTATAGTTTGGTTTTATGAGCGAAAAGAACACACCAGAGCACCCTAATATCGCACAGACATGCTACTGTAGCTGAGAAACTCTTTTATTGGGACTAAACAGTCATACTTGGTAAATCATTACGAAAACAGCCTATTCAAATATATTGAAATTTTTACCACCAAAAAATGAAAAGTTTCAGATAAAAATTCTGATATTTTTCATATTTCTGCTCAAAACAAAGATTGTGGGTATTCGTTAGAACCGCCGGCGATGAAAACGCACCTATATCATTTTGACCCCCTTAAACAACAATTTTATATAGTAAAACTGGGGTTTACAGGGGTATACATTATTTCGAGGCGGTTCTAACGAGTACACACAATCTTTGTTTTTGAGCAGAAATAAAAAACAAAAACAATGTATACCCCTGTAAACCCCAGTTTTACTATATAAAAGTGTTGTTTAAGGGGGTCAAAATTATATAGGTGCGTTTTCTGCCATTTTATACGAGTGTGGTCGGGTGGTGCGAAGGTGTCGTGTATCTTACGTCACCGGGGCGTCCAACTGATATTGACTTACAGTTTGGCAAAGCCTGCTATCCTTGGTGTGTGTGTGTGTGTGTGCGGGGGGGGGGGGGGGGGGGGGGGGAGTTTTTCTGCTCCTGCTTCTTCACTTTCATTTTCATTCCTGTTCCTTTTTCTTCCCTGTCCCTCTATTTCATCTCCTCTACTATCTCTTCTATCTCTTTTCTCCCTTTCTCTGGGAGACGACACAAAATGACCAACAAGGGTTGACGTGTCGTTAAACCCCAACACAACCAATCAATCAGTCTGCCATTTTATACAAAGGAAATAATTTTTATGACTTCTTGTTTCCTGTTCTGCACATTTAAACCCTTTTGAAATGGGGTTTGCTCTAAAAAGAAAGAACTTGCTCCCAAGAGATTAGACTTATATAGTTTTATGAAATGTGAAATTTTATTCATAATGGTATCTCTTAGTACAAAATATGCATAAATGTACCATTCCTGTCAGTCACTATATTTCTTTAGATGTTTGAGTCCGCATAAAATAAAATATGGCGTGGAATGGCATGGTGGCATAAGATAAAACGTGGCGTAGTCGGTTTGGCATGGTATTATGGCAAAACTAACATCTATGACTGATATCAGTCTACAAAGAGGTCCCTCTGGGAGCAAATTCTTTCCTTTAAGAGAAACCCCTGTTTTGGAAGAGATAAATTAGGGCCCATAAAGGGCCCATAAACTAGTGCTTGTAATTTGGAAGAAAGGCATTCAGTATCTTAGCATTTTGCAACAAGTTTCATGAAAATCGACCAATCTATAAGAAAGTTATAAAGGTTTAAAACAAATGGTAATGTGAGTCCGGAACGAGGCTGTGAGTTTATGATGTCATGAACTCATAATCAAAACTATCAAATTATAGCCATTCTGATGCAAGATAATTTCAGTGACTGGCCAATTTATATCCCTTTTATTGCATATAATGAAACTTTACTATTTTTAAGAGAAAACAACTTTTCCTTATGCTTGAAATTAGCGATTTCTTATTTCGTCACTTGACATGACTGATAAAATGGCGGCCTCCTTAGAAAACTATTGTGAAATGTACAAAAGGTCATATCTCCTAAACCGCTCAACCGATTTAAATAAAATTTGTGGCAAAATGTTTGCCTCTTTAAGCCCTTTGTACTGAAGTGACAGTTAAAGTTTTTGGGCCCTTCCCTTTAAGAACAGACCCTATCGTAAAGAAGCAAAATATCCTAAGTAATGTTTGTCGATGTCTCTTCATTGCAAATATTTTTCTTACGCATATTACGCACATGCGTAATGTGTTTAATGAGCCCTACGCTTGTGTCTCTCAAAAGACATAAATAAGCTTCTTGGAATGCTTCACACCGAGCCTAAGTTATGTTTGAAAGTGGTTAGCAGTCCTGATATTTCTAAGGAAAACAACCCTGCCATGTTCCTCCACCCTCACTGGGACTACGCTTGTTCCTACTTGGAGCAATTTCTCTTCCATAAGAGTAGCCTATTTTCGAAAGGCAGCTTCCAAACCTGTCTCCCCTTGAAAAATGACGGTACAATCTTGAAGGTCTATCTATTCCCCCACCCCCACCCACACCCCGCCCGTACCCATTACAGCGTGACGTCCCCAAAATACTTGCAAATAGGGTTGACCTAGATCAGATGCCATAGTACGCTGCCTCTAATCTTGGTCTACAACGTATTTGCTGTAAAATTGTAATAATAGAAACATAAATCAGTCCTGCCCCCGTCCCCTCTCAACTGGAAGAGTCCATTGGGTATCAATGAGTTTAAGAACAGTGCAGAATCAAAACAGTTCAGAGCTAAGACCAGACGGAAAGGATACCATAGACTGGTCTGGACCTTTTAGTTTCACATACGTTGGTTTTCCCTCGCCCCATCCCAAAATGTTTTCGATTCAGAAGATTAATAGGACTGTATGTTGTTGTCAAACTTTTCAGCAAATCTGAAACACAGTGGGATTACACGCGAATCGCAGAAATAATCGTTTCTGATCTGCCAGTCAAATAACCGGAATTGTCAGTGAATTATTGTAAGTTATTGATATTCACTGTATAAGTTATCGATATTTGCCTTATTTGTTATCGATATTTACCTGTGCGGAAAGTGTTGCGGTTGAAACCGCAACACTTTCCACACAGGTAAAAATCGATCGCTAATAAGATTTAATTTATTTTAAAGGAAATAACACATCAAATAATAGACATACTAGGAAATAAAGTGATTATTAAACAGAGCATTTGGTGAAAAAAAAAAAAAAAAAAAAATGATGAAAATTGGTTGAAAAACAAGAAAGCTTATAGGACTTTGAAGATGTAGAAAATGCTATCAAGGAGGCCATCATTTTTGTGAAATAAGTTACGTCATAACCATATAATGAAATATGCAAAAATTAATAAAACACATCTGAAACAATAGTTAATTGCTATATATCTATACATATGTTCAATTACATATATGTGATATCAACCTTATCACATAAGCAGCATGTTCCTGTCAATAGAGAGCTTTTATCTGTGATTTACAAAAATCAAATATCTAACTTAATATTCAAAATGACGGCGCCCAGGCTCTCATTTATAGGGTACAGGGAACTAATTATTTTTTCCCATAGACCGCCATAGTAATTCCACCCTTTTTTGGTGATTAAGAGTTCATTTCAGGGTATCGCAGGGCTTCCAAATGTTATTTTGATTTAAAGACCAGGTTTAGCACGGCAAAATATATAAAAAGAAAAAAAAAAACACCACTGTCACCAGCACTTTCTGGGACTTTTAGGAGGCTGAATGTAACAACCCCTCGATTGGCAGGTATAAACAATTGAAACTTTGAAATTTCATCACTTCTTCTTTTGGCTCCAGCAAACACAAACAGAAACATTTATTTTTTTCGAAACAACCAGAAAATTACACACACGCAAGAATAATAAATTTTAATTGATCTTTATTATTAACCAATCACAGGTCATCTTACACAAATAACTACCACGGGCTTCCCTGCACTTTTTTTCATCAATCAGTAGTCCTGGCACTATTGGTCCCTTGTGCTCTATAAGAACTGTTAACTACAATATCTTCCGAATTTCTAAACAGCTTTTGATCAAATTTGCCCCAAAATGTTTTTTTTTTTTTTTTTTTTTTTTTTTTTTTTTTCTAAAGCTGAATATTTTAAGGCATACACTATATTCAGATGCTTTTTTCCTCTGAAAACCTGAAGAATTCGATTGGTTGAACCTGAAATCAGTACCACACCCCTGGTAGGACGGTAACAAATATTATGTCGATTCGCCACTGCTTCCGGTGAATCTGAAAATGGACTGGTTTATCAGATAAGTCTAGACGTTTGAATGTTGCCTGAATTATCAAACAAATGCGAATGGGGGTGAAAGTCTTAAACTTTTGTCGGGTATGCTATAATTGTCGTATAATCTCTCCGAGCATACAGCACACATCGTCATGTCTTTTATAAATTGGGCCATGCCAATCGAAAAAGTGCCTTCGAACATGCGCAAAATTGGCGGATTCATATCATACTGCGCATGCGCAAAGTATCATCTCGGTATTTGTTCTCTATTGAAACATTCTATAGTATCCAATGATCCTGTTTGCGGACAGGGAAGACCCTGATCAGCCTGCGCATCCGCGCAGGCTGATCTGGGCCTTCGCTGTCAGCATATGCCCGTAGACATGTTTTCGCACGGCGAGGCCAGTTGATCTTAAATTGACAGCGAGATAACATTTTTATTCTCGGTAGTAAGTTATGCCAAATAATTCAGATTGTCAGACGGTAGGAAAGGAAGAAAGAAAGAAAAAAGAGAAGTGAGCTTTTCAGCCACTGGATACTATTCATCACACACGCTAATAAATTAACAGGTGAAAAAAGAGGTATGATTAAAGCAATAGGACTGGAATGATGAATGGTGTGAGAAAAGGGCCCTTATGTAATACAGACAACCCCCTTTATACCAACACTCGATACAGCGACAAACTTCGTTATGATGACAATTTGACTGTCACGAAATCTTTCGCTAAAGAGGTAACAATTAGTCACAAACTTTCTAAGAATATTGTATTTAATACTTTAAAGAAACATATGTTTTGGATATTTGTTAGAATCGCCTGAGGCGATTCTAACAAATATCCAAAACATATGTTCTATGAGAGAAAATAAGAACAAAACAAGACCTTTCTTAACGTCATTCTGGTCATTAAGTATTCTGTACAACAGCAAATTCATTTTACAGTGTAATGACAATGTCTTTGGATACAAATGCCGTCGTTGTAATGAAGGTTTACTGTATGCGAACAGTGAAGTCCCTGATCTGCCCTCTCACTCACGCACTCGGATCAGGGCTTTTACTTACTGAATCTATAGCACCCAGGGATCAAACTGCGCATTTGTTTTCCGCATTTGCGACTAGGTCCCTTTCCTCCTGTCGGGATTTTACAGCGAATCCTCGTAACAACAACAGCAAATCCTCCCAAAGATGTGGCCATTAAAATGAATTTGCTGTTGTAAAGAATCCTTAAGGAGCAGAATGATATGTAAGAGAGGCCCGGTTTTATCTTTATGTCCTGATAGAACATATGTTTTCGATATTTGTTAGAATAGTTTTGGATAAAATTTTGTAAGAATCGCGCAAAAAAAAATTATCCAAAACATATGTGTCTTGAAGTATTAAATACAATGTTCTCGCGTCTGATTAACTGTCACCTCTTAAGCCAAGATTTCGTGCCAGTCAAATTATCATTATATCGAATTTTGTCGTTGTATCGAGTGCCGGTATAAAGAGGGTTGACTGTATATGAAATGGAAAATACCTTTTCCCTATCTCCGTGGTTGATAGGGAACGACGTGCAGTTGCGCATTTGGTGGAATGTCCGTGTTACGTGCAGAAGACCGCGTGTTCGATCCTAGGTCGAGTCAGCGGCTAATATCGACGCCCAACATAAATAAGGGTATCGTCATTGTCAGCATAACGTGACTTGTAATCAAGCCACTTGCATGACGCAAATAGTTATAGGTGCTGCTGCTACTGCTGCTGCTGCTGCTGCTTATAATAATAATAATAATAATAATAATAATAATAATAATAATAATAATAATATTATTGTTGTTGTTGTTATTGCCACATTGTTACTATCATGTTGTTGACAAATGCAATCTAACTAGTTCGATGATAAGCTGTTGACACGAGAAAGTCGCATCGCATAATCAAAATAAAGAAGCAAACAACAACAACAACAATAAAAAAGAGAGAATTAATAAACAACAACAACAACAACACACACACACACACACACACACAAAAACGTTTCAGAGGGTTTACCTCCCTGTACTAATAGTACCTCCGATAATTTAGTGAAATGCCAATATCAATACACACAGCACACAGGTACACAAGCACGCTGGCACGGAGAGAGAGAGAGAGAGAGAGAGAGAGAGAGAGAGAGAGAGAGAGAGAGAGAGAGCGCGGGTTCATGGCTAGCGATTGTAGTCCAAGGGACATAACCTGTAAATTAACTACAGATTTTGGTTTGAAGAGTGGTTTCCCCTAGTATGACTCCGTTTAACCATCAAATGAATGAATCACAAGAAATAAGTATTGAACCTAACCTAGACCTAGACTTCAGTGTCTAAATATTTTTTTCTTATATTCCTGTTTGATAGTCCACTAAAATCAAACCAAAATAATATCATGACTCTAAAGGCTGGTCGCTAGTGAGCAGCCTTTATAGTCATATTATTTTTGGTTTTATTTCAGCGGGTTATCAAATAAGATTATAAGTATAAATGTAGTCACTGGAGACTGGAACCAGTCTAAAGTTAATCCACCGACAATGGTTGACTTTCAGAGTATACTATATTCTACTTGTGAGTCTGCCTGTCCCTCCGTCCGTCCGTGGTCAGTTTATGAAAATGGGCATAACTCTCGAACTGTTAGTAATTATTTAATTGTTTTTCTCACACAGATTGATACCGACATGATCTAGCCAATGGGGCTTGCCAAATTCCATTGTCACTGACTGAAGTAACGCCGAGGCCAAAACAAAGTGAAAATATGGAAATCACCATCATTACCGTTTGAAACGTAGAATTTATTGAATGAATATTAAGATCGTTAATCGTATCGGGTTTGAACTACACATCTGAAAAGTTCTCCCGTTCTTTGAGACGACTGGCGTCATCATAGAGCAACTAAACATCTTATAGGCTGTTAACTGCCAACTGCCAACTACATGACTATAGTATCAACGAACAGTGAATTATTTAATATTTTATTATAAAGCAGAAACAATGTAAATTGCTAGACGGATCCCTCATTACGAAAACACGCCTATTAAAATATATTGAAAATTTCGTGACCAAAAAATGAAAATTTTCAAATAAAAACTTCTGGTATTTTTCAGATTTCTGCTCAAAAGATAGATTGTGGGTACTCGTTAGAACCGCCTCGACGAGAAATTTTTCAGCAGAAATAAGTAAAATAATGTATACCCCTGTAAACCCCAGTTTTACTATATAAAAGTTGAGTGTAAGGGGGTCAAAATTATATAGGTATGTTTTCGTGATGTGCAGAGCTCCGGGCGTAAATATTACCATAGCTATAAATTCACCCAAACCCAAACATCTATACATACCGTATTGGATACACTAACTCACCATACTTGGCCTAAAATTTGAAAAACTCCATTTTACTACCTGTTGATGCGTCTAAAATCCACCGCTCTGTAAAAAAAAGTCCCGTAGATTTTATAGTAAATACTGGCAACTGGCTGTCAGCACCTTTACCTTAAATTTTTACTGGGGTCCGTAGAACTTTTGCAGATATCACCTCATAGGATGGGGTAAGGATGTGTAAGCTTAAGATACGGTGCCTTAGCTCACATCCCTACTATGTCCTATACATTACCTACCTTGCCCTACACTGTCATACCACGCGTAATTATTACTGTAAATAATCGACAGTCACCCGTAAAATTTACAGTACATGAACTGGCAGCCAGTTTCCCAGTATTTACCGTAAATCTACGGGGTTTGTTTACAGTGCGGATAAGTGGCTAAAAACCCAGATTAGATGCTTTGATCTGGGTCTACACTGTTTGCTCATGGCTTATCTGTCGAAATTCTTAGGGTACATACGGTAATTAATTGCACGACACAAATGGCAACGGGATGAGGCCATGCATGAATACCGCGAAAAACACATTACGAAAACGCGCCTATTCAAATATACTGAAAATTTTACCACCCAAAACTGAAAGTTTTCAGATAAAAAATCTAATATTTTTTTCATATTTCTGCTCAAAACATAGATTGTGGGTACTCGTTAGAACCGCCTCGCCGATGCGGTTCTAACGAGTACCCACAATCTATGTTTTTGAGCAAAAATAAGAAAAATAACGTATACCCATGTAAGCCCCAGTTTTACTATATAAAAGTAGGGTTTAAGAAGGTCAAAATTATATAGGTATGTTTTCGTGATGAGATTTGGTAAAAATGTAGAATATTTGTTTATTTCACAAACCCCCCTGAGAACTATTCCGGATATTCTCAGGCACTCCAAGTTTGGTCGGACAACTGTAAGGACACATTTCCTTGGCAAATGTGCTATACATAAGTGGAATGAAACAGTTCAGACAACAACTTTACATTACGAAAGCACATCTGTTCAAATAAATTGAAAATTTCACCCCCCCCCCCCAAAAAAAAAACAGAAAATTTTCAGATAAAAAAGCGGATATTATTCATATTTTTGCTCAAAACATACATTTTGGGTACTCTTTAGAACCGCCTCGACGAGGCGATTCGAACGAGTACCCAAAATCTATTTTTTAGCAGAAATGAGAAAAATGTATACCCCTGTAAACCCCAGTTTTACTATATAAAAGTGGGGTTTAAGGGGGTCAAAATTATATAGGTATGTTTTCGTAATGGATGCTTTCAAGCAGAAGTGGAGAGCCGACCTCCTTGCTTTGGCTAATTACCAAGTATACTAAGTAAAGTATAATCATTTCCAAGGTAAGAGGAGGTTAAGACATACGTTATCCACAGCGTGACCCATTTTTCCACTAGAAAATTAAATTGAAATAAAGCATCAGCGTTCTTCTTTTTCTTTTTATATCGAGACGTGTCAGATACAAAACAAGTCCTATCATGGGGTGAGTTCCAACATCAGACTGCGAAAACTCTATTCTATTCTATTTATTCTGATTAGACGGAAGATACCGAACTGTTCCGAACGTCGTTCAACGTTAAGAGTTGTCTATCTTAGAAGTAGAAGGCGGTCATGTTGGTTTTTACCACAAGAAGTTCGTGCATTTCTGGAGAAGAACAGAAGGCAAGGAGATGAAGATTGTCGTTTTTGTGGCGCTTATTGTCCCTTTTAGTATCATTTGTTGGCTTGCTAATGCGATTTTTCACATTTATAAAACAGGTATGGTACAAAACCAAAGAGTAATTGATTTTCGTACCTCAAAGTTAAAACCGAAAGTGAAAGTTGATATTGTAAATCATCAGACATCATTGCAAATTCATTGAATCCGACTTTGATGCGGCGAATGGCATTCTTTCGCCACAAGTGTGCAACTAGCACTGGGGGATTAATCTCTAGTCCTGACCAGTGTCACATAGACTCACTCACATATATAGAGATTATCCTCAGAAGCATCAGCTCATTGAGGATACTGGAAGAATTGTAGCAGGGAAGAATCTGGCACAATTAATCAGGGCCCAGTTGTTCAAAGCTAACAATGTTGTTAGTTAACAATTCATTAAAATTTACATCAAGTTATACACAAGTATGCTGAAATTTTTTGTTGAAAAAATGTGAGTAGCTTTTGCAGTGCAAAAGCTACTCACATTTTTTCAGCAAAAAATATCAGAATAATTATATTGAATCCGCTAAAACAGTTAACGAAATGACCCTTAACGAGCTTGTTAAGCTAACAACGCTTTGAACAACTGGGCCCAGATAATTAATTAATTGATCAATAATATCACAAAAATGATTATTGTTATGGATTAGGTAATAATCTTTGCAGATTTGCTAATAATCAGTCATTTCAGTTCTGTGTCTGTTACTTTACTGTATTTACCTTTTTACCCTCAGTAATCAGATACCATAACTCCTTACCATACTTTATCTAAAATTTGAATAAGTACAATTTACTACCCACTGTTGTATCTAAAAACAGCTGGATGAGTGGCAAACAGAGTAGATCCTGATGAGAGACCTCGGTGGCTCAGTTGGAGGCGCCGTCCGACTGGAGACCAGGAGGTAGCGGGTTCGACCCCGACTGAGGTTGGCAACATTCTTTCATGGAGATTGATCGTGAAATATATTTTACAGTCATTCTTTCCCTTCCTCTGATTCAAGAAGGGCAGTTGTCAGTTTCTGGTGTAAGAATGTGCACAATACTGGTTAACCGCTTAGACTAAGCCTGCCCAGTAAACGTGCGATTAGGTAAACTGTCCGCGCTGGACATGACCCTATTGGGTTGACTGGGCTTCAATACAACACAAACAAACAAGACCCTGATGAGACACCACATTTGCAGCGTCTTATCTGGATCTACACTGTTTGCTCAGGCCTGTCTGACCAAAGTCTTACAGTAAATTATAACATATGATAAAAGTCGTGCTCAGGTAGAGGTAAAATTATGACCAATCTTCAGTGATTACTAATCGATTATTGATCACAATGGCATGACTGATAATCGATTATTTTTTCAGCTCAGAATAGCCAGCCTTAGAAGAATCCTGATTTGATACTGGTTCTGGCAAAGGTCACTTGAAAAGCAAGACAGTGCTTCTTGAGCTAGGTGCAAGATAATGGTCCAAATTTGTTGGGAGTTGTGATTGAATGTTAATGTCAAGAATGCTTCAGTGACAAGTCATCTCATGACAGCATCCAGATGTGATGGTGAGAAATGATGCCCTAGTCTCCTAGACACAAGAATATGATACTACCACTAGTCACATACTGACACTGGTGTAACCAGTCATAGCTCTTTTCAGAAATGCTGAGTGCCAAGCAATAAAGCAACTAGAACCAGTTTTAGAAAGTCTTGGTTTCTGGCAAAAGAATGTGCACAATACTGGTTAACTGCTTAGGGGACTAAGCCTGCCCAGTAAAAATGTGTCTAGGTAAACTAACCACGCTTGACATGACCCCATTGAGTTGACTGGGCCATAAAACCTCACCACAAAAAAAGGAAAGAAAGTCTTAGATATGGCCCACTTAAGGATGTAACCCACAACTTCCAGGTCTGAAGGCAGATGCCCTGACAGTGGTAGAACCACATAGACAGGTTTGATACTGGGATCTTGACTAGGAAAACAATATGTGGGAACTCACAACTGATGTGTTTGGAGTAACTGACTGAAAAAATACCATCAGTACATTCCATATATACCTTACACATTGGGACCATACTTATCCAGAAATTTGAACCAGTTCATTTGACTGCCAGTTAACGTGTCAAAAAATTGCTGGATGAGTAGCAAACAGTATAGACCATGATCACATGCAGCATTCTGTGAGTCTGTGGCATCTGATCTGGATGTGCACTGTTTGCTAAAGGTCTCTCTTCCAGCATATTCAGTTTATTATGGTACTCTCTTTTTGGTCCTTCCATCATCTCAATTTGACTTGAATAATGTTGAAAGGGACATAATACACCAAACCATCATACTCTCCTTTCAAAATGACGAGTTCATCTAGTCCGTCAAGTACCTTCTGCTGCTCTCCACATGCTCAGCACTGGTTGCCTTTGGTCCAACAAAACCTAAATAAGGTCATTGGGGGTTCAAATGAGGCAGCTTTCATATAATATTCTCTTTTGTGCAGATTTGAAATGAGCAGATCACCTCAACTTTCATTATTGTGTTGCTAAGTGTTAAAAGTGATAGTTGAGGCCTTGTGAACAAGCTCGAGGCCACATTATTTACTCTATGAAAGTCTGAATGTTTGCATTCATGATTTCTAGATGGAATATGAAACTGCATCACTTGGGGTCAAACTGGGGCAATGACTCAGTAGAATATCAGCTTTATATTTTTAGTTTTTTTTATTTGTTTCAGACTCTGAACCAGTATCTCCAGTTCGGTTCCTCATAGCTGTGTGGGCACCACTACTGGTGGCACAATGGGGGCTAACAAGAAGGAGCTTGGACAGATCAGGAGCACTTGCAGGTATCAGGGAAACTATGGCTGACTCATTACATTAACACACCTGTCCAAAATGAGTTTTTCTGTGCTATAATATAGCATTTATAATATGTAAAACAAAAATAAGTGGAGCACTGTGGTGCAGTGGTAAAGCATTGGATTCAAGATCGTGTGTTAGCTAGCTGGCAGGTTCAACCCCAGCCAGCACCAATTGTTGTGTCCTTGAGAAAGACGTTTTATCCACATTGCTTAGTGCTGGTTTCTATCCAGGAAGACCTGCATGTAATACTCGAAAATTGAGGGTGTTGCAGTTTATATGGAAAAAAAAATAATTTGACGAAAAAGTCCTTTGGTTTTAATGCACACAAATGAAACATATACATGTAATTTGATAGTATTTACCCTAAGTATTTGGACATAGGCCTGAGCAAACTGTTTCTCAGATCAGAAACTGCAGAATGTAGTATCTGATCTGTGTCTGCACTAATTGCCACCATCCAGCAGTTTTCAGACACATTAACAAGTAGTAAAATAGAGTTCAAATTTCAGGACAAATATTGTATTAAGTTGAGGTGTCCCAGTACTAGGGTAAATGTGGGTAAACTTTGAAAAGAAGAAACAAAAAAAAAAAAAAAAAAAAAAAAAAAAAAAAAAAACACAAACAAAAATCAGAATTATTTGCATAATAATGTATATCTCTTACCCTGATTTTCACTATATATTATGGTGGAACGGGAGCATATACAATAGATAACATCGATAGTATATAACAATGGGACTGCAGACATGTCTAAGGGAGAGCACTCAGGCTTGAAAGTATTTGCCTGTTCTCAAAGTGGGTTACTTGTCATGCTAAATAAATTAAGATGCCACGCCCACTTCTAATTTTCAGCCAATCAGAATACTTGATCCAAGTTGTTCATACAAACTCAAATACTTAATGACAAACAGTGCAGATCCAGATCAGTTGGCTTCTTCAGAAGCCAACTGATCTAGATCTACTCTGTTTGCAAAGACAGGGTATATCTGTGTTCAGTAGGACAAGGTCTTAGGAAAGAATTTGCTCCCCCTGTGAGAAAAGATTCCTATACCAGGGAAGCCAGGGAAGTGTATTCCCTTCTGCTAGAGTTGTCTCTCTTTGCAAAGAGAGTCCTACTTTAGCTTAGAGTGCTCTCTCTTTGATCTGCATTGATTCACGTTTATGCTTAGCATGCTGGGTAAAAATTGTGGCAGGCTTCCTTCTGCATTATCATATTGTTTCATTTTTCTCTTAAAATAGTGTTCTAAGGAGATTGCTGAATTTGCCAAGAGAGTGCTTTACTTGTTTGTTTTGACAAGAAAGCAAAACATAGTCATGACTTGTGAGCATTATATCCTTTAGGAACAGTTTGATCTGGGTCTGCAGCATGTATCAGACATGTCAGATAGGGTAGTTGCGGGTTACAAAATTGAGCCTGATTCACTCATTCATTTCCTCTCTCTTTCCCATTGCTGGTAAGTGAACATAAAGTACATGTCTGTTCTCATTTCAGGAATTTTAATTGGATTTCTCATGACTGTCAGCAATCTTTGTTTCTTCTCTTCCTTACTGACCTTCTTTGTGCTGGGGTCCAAGGTCACCAAATACAAGGCCAAAGAGAAAAAGAAGTTTGAAGAGCATTTCAAGGAAGGTACATATTCTGCATTAGCAAGGTAGTTGGATGATTTTTGTTTCATAGATCCATAGATCTTGATAAAGTGATAACTGAAAGATTAATTTTGCACCAAATCATATTTTAAGGTACTTACCAGATTCACCTCAACAAGGCAAAAAAACAAAACAAAAAAAAAAAAAAACTACAAAACCCCCCCAAAAAAACAACAAAAACTAAACACTGCAAATACTGGATTTTTTTCTTCTCAGTCAGTGGCTAATTACCTCACTTTGCTAATGTTTAGTGAAGGGAAGTTACCAGTTATTGCAAAGAAACTACAGTTAATTTCTTCTTGCAAAGACAGAAGTTGTTTTTTTCCCTTCATTGGCAAAATTATGTGATTGCTGGTAGGCAAGAAATAAAATTATTTTCCACATGCCACCCACCCTAGCTGACTTGTTCTGGAAAGAAAAAATGACTATCTACCTGCACACTTGTCTCGCAGAATTATCACACAATATTTCTCCCAAATAATGCTTGGTATGCTGAGTAAAAAAATGCAGCAGATGACACTCTGAAATAATTTTCTTGTTTTTCCCAGAAAAAAGGCTTTGATATTTCATGCAAATGGTCTCCAGAGGGGAGATAATTTGCATGAACTCTAAAAGCCTATTATCTAGGAAAAATTAAAAAAACAGATATCCCCAGTTTGCCCTCTGCAAAATTTACCCAGAGACTTGTGAAGGATAATTCCTCTAGTTTAGTATATAGTAGCATTCAAATGAAATTAGATTTCAGGGCCCAGTTGTTCAAAGCATCGTTAGCTTAACAAGCTCGTTAAGGGCCATTTCATTAACTATTTTAGCGGATTCAATATACAATTTTCTGAACTTTTTTGCTGAAAAAATGTGAGTAGCTTTTGCACTTTTTTGCTGAAAAAATGTGAGTAGCTTTTGCACTGCAAAAGCTACTCACATTTTTTCAGCAAAAAAGTTCAGAATATTTGCGTATCACTCGATGTAAATTTTAACGAATCATTTCGTTGATGAGATAATGACTGAATTTTCTGATGTTTTTACAATAAATACTTCCATATTTACTCTTCAGAATAGCCTGTTTGGTCAAACAAGCATGAGCAAGCATTGTAAGCCCAGATGAGATGCCAAGCATTTGATCAGGGTCTACACTTTTGTTCACTCAACCTACAATTTTTAGACACAAGAAGAGGTAGTAAAATGGTCTTGTTCAAGTGGTTGGTCAAATATCGTAAAGAGTTAATCCATTAAAGACTGAATAAACTCTCCCACACTATATATTGGAAGAGTTCATTTTTGATTTAAGGTATGTCAGGCTATAGGATATAGATATTCCTAAAGAAAAATGGTTGAACTATTTGCAAACAGTTGAGACCCTGATCAGATGCCGCAGAAAGCGGCATCTGATCTGGGTCAGCACTGTTTGCTAGTTACCCGTTTTGAGGTCTCCAGTCTTCAATGTATTAAGGTGCCAAAATACTAAGATAAATTTGATGAAAAAGAAACCGCTCCAATAACTAGTTCTGAAGTTGTCTTTTTACTAGTTAAGTACAATCGACTCTCGTTATCTCGAATTCCAAGGGACTCTTTGAAATACTTCCGAGATATCCGTTCCTCGACATATCAGAGTTGCAGAATTGAAGAAAATATAATTCGAACAACCACATTTAACAAATACATAAGTAATTGGACTCTTGAAGTTAGAGATATATTGAAAATATTGTGGAAAAGAGGAGAAATTGCTCCAAAGGATATTTTTACCTGTTGTTAGATTTTCATGTTTTGGCAGGGACCAGATTTTCACTTCGAGATAAGGGGTTATTCGAGATAAGCGAGGTCGAGATAATGAGAGTCAACTGTACTCACTTCACATGAAGTGTTTTACTTTCTGTAAATTTAAATGAGCCAGAGCACGACAAAACCTACAATAAGACCTGTGTGACCAGCAAGACTCAGGTCAGCCTGTACATCCACCCAGTATGGCAAGGGTTCTTTTTTATCCCCGTTTGGATAGCCCCGAAGCTGTAGAAGGCACATGCGATCAGAGAAGACCCTGATCAGACTGGGCAGATGCTCAGGCTGATCTGAGTCTTGGCTGGTCGCACAAGTCTGATTTTAGGTTTTGTCATGCGCTGACTCAAGTCCAAATATGAAATAAGAGATATTGTGTTTTGAGATGCTGTAGCACTGTTGGTGATACCTATGAGTTTTAAGTGGGTCAGATACTAAAAACAAAAATCATATACACCACAACCTCTTTATAACACTATTGTTGGGGTCCATAGCATAAACCGTGTTAGTTAAACAGCTGTGTTATATCCAAACAAAAATGTAAAGAAGAATTTGGAAAAAATATCTATTTTTCCTGATTGAAAAAAAAAGCACCTTATCTGTGGAACTGTGCTACAGTCAAACCTGTCCTAAAGGCCACCTGCTTTAAGCAAACACCTGCCTTTAAAGGCCTTTAAAGGCCACTATTTCAGATCCCATTAAAGGCAAAAGTGGAAATCTAGGGGGTTGTTGGGTGAGGCAAATGTGTCGTTTATCTTGCGTCACCAGGGCGTCCAAATGATATTGGCTTACAGTTGGGCAAGGCCTGCTGTCCTTTCAGCATGTATGGGTGTAGGGGGATTGTTTAATTTCTTCTGTGTCTTCACTTTCATTTTCCTCTTTCTCCCCTGTCCCTCTCTTTCATCTCTACTATCTCTTCTATCTCTCTTCTCCCTTTCTCTGGGAGAAGACATAAAATAACCCACAAGGGTTGATGTGTCATTAAACCCCAACACAGTCAATCAATCAAAGTGGAAATCTACCTGTATTAAGCAAGCACTCGTCTTAAGCAACCACGTTTTGGCTTTCCCATAGGTGCTTGCTTAATACAAGTTTGACTGTATTTTTTAAATTTCTGTTGTAGGTGGTCAGCGTAACTGGGTACAGGTATTCTGCAATGGTGGAATAGCAGCTGAGTTTTGTCTACTATACCTGATTGAGACGGGCTGTCGAGAAACCCTGATTGATTTCTCTAGTCACTACATGTCTTCTTGGTTCTCCATAGCAACCTTTGGAGCCCTGTGTTGTGCTTGTGGAGACACTTTCTCTTCAGAGATTGGTGCTGGCTTTGGGAAGTCAAAAGATGCAAGACTTATTACAAATTTTAGAAAAGTACCACGAGGTAAGCATTCTTCCAGTCAATTTTCATACATACCTGACTTGTAAGTATAGTCATCTTGTCTCCCAGGTTCCAGTTATTCTCCTATGTAGGTCAAGTTAAAGCGATAAGAGATGGCATGGCTCTAGATAAGAGAATTTTTCAGCTAAAAAGTATGGATATTTTTTCTGATTTTTTTCACTAAAAAATATGTTGTGGGTACTCATTAGAAGTGCCTCTGCGAGGCACTTCTAATGAGTACACACAACATGCATTTTCACAGAGAAAAAAAAAATATTTACCTGATCGTATCTAAAGCTAAGTCAGATGAAATTATTTTGGAAAATATGGAGACAAATTCCCGCTGAAGATGTTTTGATGCAAACTAACAAATTATCCTACATTACCTCATCAGAGAAGCATCAGTATGGACAAGAGGTTAGCACTCCTTTATTCAGTTCATGGTCCTGAGTTCGAATCCCACTAGAAGTGGAATTCAGCACATGACTATGGCATAAAGCCTTGCATTATCCCCCTAATACTATCGGGGAGCAAATTCTTTCCTCTTAGGCCAACCTGGGAGGCTCAGTTAGATCAGCGTCTGGCTCAGGTAGTGATCAGGTGGTCATGGGTTCAATCCCCGTTGGGTCTTGCAACATACCTGGGCGGCTCAGTTAGATCAGCGTCTGGCTTAGGTGGTGATCAGGTGGTCATGGGTTCAATCCCCGTCGGGTCTTGCAACATTCTTTCATAGAGATTGATCATGAAATATTTTCTACAGTCATTCTCTTCCTTCTGCGGATTCAAAAAAGGCTGTTGTCAGTTTCTGGTGAAAGAATGTGCACAAATACTGGTTAACCACTTAGAATGTGCACAAATACTGGTTAACCACTTGTGCCAGGGAACTGCACGCCCCTTGGATGGCAGACCACAGAAGGAAGTCCAGGTCGGACCTGACAAGCTTGAGGTGGTAGCTTCCTTTTACTACCTAGGAGACATGCTCTCAGCAGCAGGTGGCTGTGAACTTTCAACCACAACACGTGTGAAAACCGCCTGGAAGAAGTTCAAGGATCTGCTACCTGTCCTCTCTTCACACCACCTCTCTTTCAAAACACGTGGCCATGTGTTCAGCTCTTGTGTGCAGAGCGCAATGCTCCATGCCAGCGAGACTTGGCAATTGACAAAGCCAAACCTCCAGCGTCTACAGCGAAATGACAGGGCAATGATCAGACAGATCTGCAATGTCAGGCCGCAAGACATTGTCACCACCAGGTCCAATGAGCTACTTGTGCGGCTTGGCATTGAGGATCTGGACCTCATTCTGAAAGAGAGAAGACTTCGATGGTATGGACATGTGGAACGATCCAGTGGTGCAATCAAGACAGCCTTTGACATACAGGTTGATGGAAAGCGTGGGCCTGGGAGGCCCAAAATGACATGGAAGCAGCTGACAGAGAGGGATTGCAGAGAGTGGAAGCTCTCGGCTATCAACCCTCATGATAGACGTACCTGGAGATCTGGTGTGAGATCTGCCATGCGTGCAGCAAGCCAGCTATCTGGAATGGGGGCCCACTGATGTGGATGTTGCTCCTGTACCTGCACGTTAATCAAAAATCCGATTATGATATATGATAGGACTAAGCCTGCCCAGGAAGTGTGGTTAGGGTTGACTGGGCCATAAAACTTCAAATCAGTCACTCTATCCTGTTAGCGAAGAACTTGTTTCAGAAGAGCCTTGGTGAACAGGAAAGCAAACAGAAGTCACAAAAGTTCCCAGTGGGCACACAATGTTGAAACAACATTGATTCAACGTCCTGATGTTGAATCAATGTTGTTTCAATATTTTGTGTCTGCTGGGTTGTTTTCTTCTACAATATGGCAGAAAACCTACCAAGTATGTCCAGTCTCTTTAACCCATTGTAGACTGAATGAACTCTCCCACACTATATATTGGAAAATTCTAATTATGCCCCCAACTTTGATAAATGTTGGGGGGCATATTGCTTCTGGCTTGTCTGTTCGTTCGTTACGTTCGTTCATTCATTATGTTCGTTTGTTTGTAACGCTTTCTGGTGCATAGCATAACTTTAGAACCATGTATGCTAATGTTTTGAAATTTCATATATGGATTCCTCATGAAAAAATAGGTGACCCGTATTGTTTTGTTTTATCTGAATTATCTCCCATTTTAGAGTTATTGCCCTTTAAATAAAATAACACTGAAATCTCGTTAGCAAGCTATCTCAAAAAGTGTTTAAGCTACAGTCTTGATATTTGGTGTACTGATTGGGGCTGAGGAGGAGATCACCTGATTAAATTTTCAACAAATTTAATGAAATTTTATTGGAGTTATGGCCCTTGTCAACTTTTTGCCATTTGTTGCTTTCATGTGCATTGCATAAGTTTAGAGCCATTTATGCTAATGTTTTGAAATTTCATATATGGATTCCTCATGAAAAAATAGGTGTCTGGTTTTTTTTTCTTATCCGAATTATCTGCCATTTTAGAGTTATTTCCTTTGTAATAAAATAACATTAAAATCTTGTTAGCAAGATATCTCAAAAAGTATTTGAGCCAGAGTCTTGATATTTGATACACTGATTGGGACTGAGGAGGAGATCACCTGATTAAAAGTTTAACGAGTTTTATGAAATTTTATTGGAGTAATGGCCCTTTGCAATTTTTAGCCATTTGTTGCTTTTATGTGCATAGCATAAGTTAAGAACCATGTATTCTAATGTTTTGAAATTTCATATATGGATTCCTGATGAAAAAATAGGTGACCCACATTTTTTTTCGTATCCGTTATTAGCTCCCATTTTAGTTTAGTTTAATCGTGCAGCTGGCATCCAGGGCCCAGTTGTTCAAAGCTAACGACGTCCTTAGTTAACGATTCGTTAAAATTTAAATCGAGTGATACGCGAATATGCTGAAATTTTTTGCCGAAAAAATGTGAGTAGCTTTTGCAGTGCAAAAGCTACTCACATTTTTTCAGCAAAAAATATCAGAATATTGTATACTGAATCTGCTAAAACAGTTAACGAAATGACCCTTAACGAGCTCGTTAAGCTAACGACGCTTTGAACAACTGGGCCCAGATGGCTAAGTGGTTTGCGTTGCTGATTTCAGATCATGAGGTCCTGATTTGAATCCTTCTGTGGGTGGAGTGTACTCATGACACCCCACTGAACAGAGCCTTTCATTGTTACCCTTCCATTATATTGAATATTCTTGATATGAATTAAATAATATTGAAAGGGACGTAAACACCAGGGCCCAGTTGATCAAAACTAACAATGTCGTTAGTTAACGTATTGTTAAAACCTTGATCATTAAATATGGCATATACGCTAATATTTGTGCTGAAAAAATGTGAGTAGCTTTTGCATTTGCAAAAGCTACTCACATTTTTTTCAGCAAAAATACCTGTGAATTGGATATTGTACTTACTATAATAGTTAACAGATTGACCACTAAAGAGCTCGTTAAGCTAACAGTGCTTTGAACAGCTGGGCCTAAATCATCATGCTTTCAACATTCTTTCGTGGAGATTGATCATGAAATATTTTCTACGGTCATTCTCTCCCTTCCGCTGATTCAAGAAGGGCAGTTGTCAGTTTCTGGCGAAAGAATGTGCACAATACTGGTTAACCGCTTAGAGGACTAAGCCTGCCCAGTAAACGTGTGGTTAGGTAAGCTGACCGCGCTCGACATGACCCCATTGGGTTGACTGGGCCGTAAAACCTCAACACAAACAAAATCATCATGCTTTCAGAACTTTGGATTATTTCAGGAACAAATGGTGGTATCTCATTGGTTGGAACACTTGCCAGCATAATAGGAGGGATGATAATTGGTCTTGCCTACTATATCACTCTGTTGCTGACCTGCAATGAGTATTACCTGGAAGAGTCGCCACCACAGTGGCTCTTGATACCAGTGGGAGGAGCCTTGGGGCTGATGGGATCAATCATAGATTCATATTTAGGTGCAACATTCCAGTACTCAGGTAAGATATTACATTCATTACATAGTTCAAGGTCAGGGTAAGAGTGTTATCGGGTAAATATTTATTTGGTTCTCCATGAAAACATATGTTGTGGGCACTCATTAGAACACTGAGGTGCTTTAAACATATGTTTTTGTGGTGAAGTAAGAAAAATACAAATTGTCTTTTTGTTGAAACAAAAAAGAAAAATACTTGCTGAAACAAAAAAGAAAAATACAAATTGTCCTTTTGTTGAAACAAAAAAGAAAAATACAAATTGTCCTTTTGTTGAAACAAAAACTTAACAAAAAATCTTATCTAGACTCTAAACCTGTGTGAGGAAGGCACATTGGTAGTGAACTGATTTTTTTCCAGTTATGCAGGACTTGACACCAAGATTCAAGGAGCTGTAGTATTTGGGGAATTCTTTGCTCAAACAATCAAAAGGGTGGCACCCATGCTCTCTGTTTTCTTACATGACTTTGATCAAATCTGCATCAAGATGCTTGTTTTCTAAAACTGAATGTTTTCCGGCATATATTGCATTTAAGGGGTCTTTCCATTTAACTGTTTGTAATCATTACAACTAGATCAGCCAAATACATGTATGTGTCAGAGGAATTATTAAGGAGGAGTATTTGGTGATAATTTTTCTTATTTCTCCATAAAAACATATGCTGTCGGTACTTACTAGAAGCGCCTGGCAGAGGTGCATCTAATGAGTACCCCAGGGGTGAGAATTTTCAGCGGATTAGCTGAATTCAGCGGTTTTGGTGATTTTTTAGAAAAATAAAAAGTTCTGATCATGACACAAGCTTTTGAAATATGGTATATTTTAGGGGGGAGGGTAGCGGGTATGGACATTTTCAGCGGTTTTGTTGAATTATCATTCCCACCCCTGGTACCCACAACATATGCTTTTATGGAGAACTGGACAAAATTCTCATAATTAACACCAAATACTCCTTCTTTGTGTGTGTTCTGAAAGAATACTGTCAAAATATATACAGTCAACTCTCGTTATCTCAAATTCCAAGGGACTTACTGAAACACTTCGAGATATCCGTACCTCGACATATCAGAGTTAAGAGAGTGAGGAAAGCAATAAATTAAACAACCATATTTAACAAATGGATATGTAATTTGACTCCTGAAGTTAGAAATATATATTTATAATAATGTGGAAAAGAGGAGAGGAGCAATTTCTCCTCTTTTCTACATTATTTTGTTACTTGTTGTCATAGTTTCATGTTAAAAAAGGGACCAGATTTCACTTCGAGATAAGCAGTAATTCGAAATAAGCGAGTTCGAGATAACGAGGTTCGACTATTCTGTTTAGCTCCTCCATACAGACTTAATGCCATTGGTTCATTGGCTTGCCTCTCAAATTATGCTTTGTGTAATAGACCAACTATTACCTGGGCCTTGGGCCTCGGTGGCTCAGTTGGATGCGCCGTCCGACTGGAGACCAGGAGGTCGCGGGTTCAACCCCCGCCGAGGTCGGCAACATTCTTTCGTGGAGATTGATCATGAAATATTTTCTACGGTCATTCTCTCCCTTCCGCTGATTCAAGAAGGGCAGTTGTCAGTTTCTGGCAAAAGAATGTGCACAATACTGGTTAACCACTTAGAGGACTAAGCCTGCCCAGTAAACGTGTGGTTAGGTAAACTGACCGCGCTCGACATGACCCCATTGGGTTGACTGGGCAGTAAAACCTCAACACAAACAAACAAATTACCTGGGCCTTGAGTACTTCGGGGTATGGACAATTACCCACCCGGACAATTACCCATCAGACATTTACCCTCCCAGACAATTATCTACCCGGTCAATTACCCACATTTTCCAGTATTTTTTTTTTTTTTTTTTTTTTTTCATTTTTGGATGATGATAAATTAATAAGCTGTATTAAATCTTTAATTCTATTCAATTACTTTAAATATATCCGTAATAGTATAGAAGTATTTTGTATATCACAAATTAATAGTCTTTGGTATGGATAAACTTTAGAAGTCTTTAGCTGAAAACTCGGACTCATTATCGGGTCCCCTGGGTGTGCGAGTTTTCAAAGTTCGACAGTAATGTATTTCTGATTTCTTAACCCTTAAAGCGCGAAGAAAAACTGCATCTGAAAATGTCGTCTGTTTTATGTCGTCTGCTGAATATTCTTGCAAACTTTTCAAACCTACTTTTGCATACAGGCAAACAGGGTGGACCCAGATCAGACTGCTCCTAAAGGAGCAGTCTGATCTGGGTCCACACTGTTTGCAAAAATGACTTTTAAAGTCACAAGCAGATGACAAAGCAGACGACAATTGTTCTGATTGGCAGCTTAAGGGTTGTTACGACAGAGCACTCCTACCTTCGATTATCTGCCTTGGCAGATTACGCATAGCTTCTAAGTATATATTTAATCTCTGACAACAGCGTCAAAGAGTCGACTCTTTGGCTCAGTGGTTAGAGCATTGGATTTTTAACCGGGAGGACCGGGTTCGATTCCCAGGAAAGACGGAATAATTTTTCAGCTATGCTTCATTCCTTTGTTACGGCTATCATGTCGTAAGATGGGGGCTCGTCCGGGATTGGACTTTATACGCCGAAAATGGCTTCAAGTCATCATAAATGATGACTTCCTTGAAAAGGGGAAGTGTTACGACAGAGCACTCCTACCTTCGACTATCTGCCTTGGCAGATTACGCATAGCTTCTAAGTATATATTCAATCTCTGACAACGCGTCAGGGAGTCGACTCTTTGGCTCTGTGGTTAGAGCATTGGATTTTTAACTGGGAGGGCCGGGTTCGATTCCCAGGAAAGACGGAATAAATTTTCAGCTATGCTTCATTCCTTTGTTACGGCTATCATGTCGTAAGAGGGTTAGTAACTGATTTCCTATGATGCAAAGATATAAACATTCAAATTTAGCCATTACGCCATGTAGATGACATTTGTAGTCTGCTGTTTGTGACATGTTTTGAAAAAAATTTGAAAGAAACAGTGAAATTGCTCATGATGAACATTTTTTACCTTTTGTTAGAGTATTGTCAGCTAAATTACTGTAAGAAATTAACAGATTTGCTCAAATGGCTGTTTCTTCCGTTTGCTAACAATGTTTTTAAAATACCTCTGCTGCCATGTGTCAAATGTCATCTGCATACTGTATTGGATGATGAATACCTTTTCATTGCTTAACTTACTTAAAAACTGCAAGGTCCATTTGATTCCATCCTTTCATCTTTGATACAAAGTAATTTATGATTTATGAAAAAAAATATACCCAAGGAAACTTACTTAAAAACTGCAAAGTCTTTTTTGAAAAAAAATCTTCATTTTTCCTTTCATGTCTGATACAAAGTCATTTTCAGCTAAAACTTTCAAATAGATATAAAATCATTTTCACCAATAAAACGGGAATAAATGAATGAAAAATGTTATAAGACAATTTACAGATCACCTTTAAATTATTTAAGGACAGTTTTATCAAAAATATATTCGGATGGGTAATTGTCCTCTTATAGTTTAAGAGGGGTGGGTAAATATATGGGTGGGTAATTGTCTGATGGGTAAATGTCCGGGTGGGTTATTCACTTATTGTCCGTACCCCGAAGTTCCTCAGTGCCCATTGCAGCTTAGCTTACAACACATGTGTTCAGTCTCGTATACATTCTAAACTTTAGCATGGGCAAATCATGAGATGAAAATTAGTGGAATTTTCTTATTTTTTGTGGAAAATAAAGCTTGATATTTCGTTCATTTTGTCTCCTTTGAGACAGGTTCAATGAAATTTCATCTTATTTTCTGTTAGAAATAAGAAACAAATAATTATCAAAGGCTCCATACTCCTCAAAAATAAATTTCAGTTAGTCTCTCGTTTTTGAACTGGATCAAAAATGAAATGATTTTTTTTTTTATCAGATCTCTGAATTAATGTTGCTAACATTAATTCAGAGATGTGATAAAAATCTTTTCATTTCACTAAGGCTCTTATAATACGTAACTCCTGTAGCCTTCAGGTAGAAGAGTGATTAGCGCTCCCAGCATTGACTGATGAGGTCATGAATTGAATCCAGTTGGCGGAGGAATTCAGTTCATTACGAAAACACGCCTATTCAAATATATTGAGAATTTTACCACCAAAAAATGAAAATTTTCAGATGAAAAATTCTGATATTTTCTATTTTTCTGCTCAAAACATAGATTGTAGGTACTCGTTAGAACCGCCTCATTTCTAACGAGTACCCAAAATCTATGTTTTGAGCAGAAATAAGAAAAATAATGTATACCCCTGTAAACCCCAGTTTTACTATATAAAAGTGGGGTTTATGGGGGTCAAAATTATATAGGCATGTTTTCGTGATGTCATGACTGCACAGCACTTCATTGAAGAGAGCCTTTCATTATTACCCATCCATCATCTCGATTTTACTTTATGTTGACAGAGACATAAAACACCAAATTGGCATCATCTAATGAGTACCCAGAACATATGTTTATGCAGAGAAACAAGAAGAAATGATCAGGATACCCTACCTAGAGCTATTTGTTAATTGACTACAGTGAAACCTCGATGACTCAAACACCGATGACTCCTTTACCTTGGATGATTCAAAGTCATTTTCGAGTCCCTATGAAATTCTTCCGAAAGCTCAAGAAAACAAATATATGTGAAATTCTCTTATTTTATCATGAATTGTATGTTGTGTGTACTCATTAGAATTGCCTCGGTGAGGCAATTCTAATGAGTACACTCAACATACCATTATTTTCTGCGGGCATTCTCTCCCTTCCACTGATTCAAGAAGGGCAGTTGTCAGTTTCTGGCGAAAGAATGTGCACAATACTGGTTAACCGCTTAGAGGACTAAGCCTGCCCAGTAAACGTGTGGTTAGGTAAACTGACTGCGCTCAACATGACCCTATTGGGTTGACTGGGCCGTAAAACCTCAACACAAACAAACATTATTGTATAGAAGATCAAAAAGACTTTCCTAAATTATCACGATTTGCTTCCTGACCTGGCGCCATGATTTTTCTCAGTGGCTCAAACTTCCCATTTCTCAAATAAATTTCCATGGTCCCAAAGATGTTTGAGTCATTGAGGCTTTTCTGTATTTCAGGTTATGACAGGAAGCGTGACTGCATTGTGGGAACTCCAGGTCCTGATGTGGTATATATCTGCGGCTCGGATAAATTGGACAATCATGGTGTTAATCTAGTGTCATCATTTATCACCGCTCTTCTTGCACCACGAGTGGCCTACTATATCTGGCATCTCAGATGAGACTATAAACTGCTGTCCAGAGGTACCTCATCACAGCTCTAGATAAGGTGTTTTGTTATTGCCTTTAATAAGTTATCAGTGCTCCCGTGACATCCTTGGGGCTTTGCTGTGCCTTGCACTGTGATAATACTTTGAACTACTAAATGGGACCTAATAATTCCAAGAAAAGGGAGTTGGTGTTGTTTTTTTTCTGACAATAAAGGATAAACAGATAACAACTAACAAAGAATTTTTTGCACCAGGACCTAGCTGATGGATACTAGCTGGACGTGCGTTGGCAAGGTGACAACCCAGTGTTCTATGCCCTTTCCAGTGCCTGTGAGCAGGCCTGTGTTAATCCATGCACAAACAACATCCCATGCCCTAAGTATTTGGATAAACAGACCTAGTCAAACAGTGTAGACGCAGATCAAATGTCACAAAATGCTATCCCACAATTTTTTGATATATCAACAGGTATTCAGATGGACTTGTTTAAAGTTCAGGACAAGTATGGCAAGCAGTCAAGATGTCCCAATACTTTGGGTAAATAAGGTACCAAGCCTGTACAGCTGAAATACAGTGAAACCTGTATAATCTAAAGTTTGTTAGCACTCTGCAGGCTGGGTAAAAAATTCAGGAGATAACATTTTGAAATATTTTTTCTTATTTTTCCCAGAAAATAGGCTTGACTTTTCCTTGGGAGACAATTTGCATGAAATGTCAAACCCTGTTTCCTAGGAAAAATAAAATAAAAAAAAAACATATTTCTGCATGAAATGCCAAGCCTACTTTCTGTAAAATATTTCAAAATGTCATCGGCTGAATCTGTCCTGAGAGTGGTAAAGGTTGAATCATCAAACCTGAGGTACATTTCCTTCCTAACAAGGACTAAGTTTTATAATCCTTGGCCCGGTTGTTCAAAACGGTTGTTCAAAACATAACGAAGTTGTTAGCTAATGTGAGGTTAATATTTCTATCTTGAAATATGGCAAATCATTGATATTTTTTTTGCTGAAAAAAAAAAGTGAGTAGCTTTTGCAAAAGCTACTGAGTAGCTTTTGCAAAAGCTACTCACATTTTTGCAGCAAAAATATCAATGTATTTGGAAATACATTAGCTACAATTTGTAACAAGTTTGTCATTAACGGGCTCGTTAAGCTAATGCTACTTTAAAAAACTGGGCCCTGGTCTATATTTCATGGTCTAATGACTTTGAAACGTTTTTGTCAACTTTTGCGAACGTGGCGTATCTTATGTCACCGGGGCGTCCAATTGATATTGGCTTACAGTTGGGCAAGGCCTGCTATCCTTGTAGCAGGTAAAGGTAGAGGGGGAATGTTTCTATTTCTTCTGTTTCTTCACTTTCATTCCTGTTCCTCTTTGTACCTCTCTTTCATCTCCTCTACTATCTCTTCCATCTCTTTTCTCCCTTTCTCTGGGGACGGCACAATATGACCCACAATGGTTGACGTGTCGTTAAACCCCAACACAATCAATTGTGAACTCTAGCATTTAGCTTCATGTTCTGAATAATTTATACATGTACCTATAGTCATCAAACCTGGTAAACACTTACTCCTTAACATGAACTCAACACTGCCATATCATTTTATGAACCTGTCCTATATTTCATCGTCTAATGGATGTCATGCTATATGTCAACCTAAGCATTTTGTTCCATCTCTTATAAACTACTTGACGTATAGTTAGTGAACCTAGCATATATTTCCTAACATGCACTCACACACTCTAGTATTATTTTGTGACCATAACCTATATTTCATGGAGCAGCGAGTTTGTCATTCTTTACACAATCAAAGTAGTCAGCTCTATCAATGTGGGGAATCCACGTGACCAAATGACTAAATGCACGGTTTGTTACTATTTTTAGCTCCGCATCAGATGGGATTTTTTTTTTTTAGAATATCTCAATTTATACCTGACGGAATTTGTTCAAAAACCCTGCAGAGTACGCGGAAAATCAAGCTCTCTATGGTGGTGTAAGCGCTATTCTGTAATCTGGTCTGATTCTCGAGAACATTCGGAGAATGTTTTTCGTCAAAATTCATGTACATTGTCCCGGTAGCCCAGATTGACAGCAAAAGCATTCTTCGAATGTACTCGAGAATTAGACCAGATCGCAGAATAGCGCTTGCACCACCAGAAAGAGCTTGATTTTCCGTGTACTCTGCGCTTTATTTGAAGAAATTCCTTTTGGTATGAATAGAGATATTCTAAAAAATCCTACCTTATGCGGAGCTAAAAATAGTAACAAACTCGGTGTACCCAGTCTTTTGGTCACCAGAAAGAGCTTGATCCGCGTACTCTGCGCTTTATTTGAAGAAATTCCATTTGGTATGAATAGAGATATTCTAAAAAATCCTACCTTATGCGGAGCTAAAAATAGTAACAAACTCGGTGTACCAGTCTTTTGGTCACGTGGATTCCCAACACTGTCTATTGTAAGACTATATAAGACTAACAGACCAAGGGTGGTTGGGTGGTGCGAAGGTGTCGTGTATCTTATGTCACCGGGGCGTCCAAATGATATCGGCTTACAGTTGGGCAAGGCCTGCTATCCTTGTAGCAGGTAAGGGTAGAGGGAGAATGTTTTTATTTCTTCTGTTTCTTCACTTTCATTCCTGTTCCTCTTTACTGTTCCTCTCTTTCATCTCTTCTACTATCTCTTCTATCTCTTTTCTCCCTCTCTGGGAGACGACACAAAATGACCCACAAGGGTTGACGTGTCGTTAACCCCCCTACCCACCCCCCAACACAATCAAAACGCTGCCTTCCACTGAAGTCTTGTTCTGTACTGAAATAAGTATATTTACTTATTTTAGTCTGTATGGGCCGTGCCATGCAGAAACATGTCTTTAGGCATATGCAGACAGCGACGGCCCAGATCAGACTGCGCGCATGCGCAGTCTGATCAGGGCCTTCACTGTCCGCAGAATCACTGGACATTATAGAGTGTTTCAATGGAGAGCAAATGCCCGGATGAGACTTTGTGTGAGCAGGATGATGTGAATCAGCACATTTTGCGCATGCTCGAAGGCACTTTTTCGCTTTACGGGGTCGGGATAATGTGTACATTTTCCCATATAATGTGTACATTTTTGTTTGGCAACAACATGGTTGTTGGCTAACACAGTTGTTGCTTTGGATTCCAGCAATAGTGGTGTAAAAAAATTGTGCACATATTCAGATTTGTATAAAAGACTGTAGATGTATAAAGATTCATATGATTTATATATATTTCTATTGACTCCAGCTAATAATTTTACTTTTGTACTTATTTATATAAGATCGCCATAAAATGCAATCTGTATTATATATATATGAGGGTAACAAGTTGGGGAAAATTGAAGTTTACTTGTTTACTACTAATAAAGAAAAAAATGTGCATTTGCGTTCATTAACTCTTTTCATTCTGCTTTTTGCTATAAACTGGTGTTATACAAGTGGTTCCGTTTTCATGATGATGTGCAAGTTCGGTTTTCCATTCAGAATAGAAATGAACGGACAATTCAAACAAAATATTCTGAAGAAGTGATTCTTTATTTGTTTGTGTTGAGGTTTTACGACCCAGTCATCTCAGTGGGATCATGTCGTGCGCGGCCAGTTTACCTAACCACACGTTTACTGGGCAGGCTTAGTCATCTAAGCGGTTAACCAGTATTGTGCACATTCTTTCGCTAGAAACTGTCAACTGCCCTTCTTGAATCAACGGAAGGGAGAAAATGACCATAGAAAATAATATTTCACGATCAATCTCCAAGAATGTTGCCGACCCGGCGGGGGTCAAACCCGCAACCTCCTGACCAAATGTAACACAGAGGCCGGCCGGCAAGTGATTCTTTATAAAACAAATAAATCAAAATTAGAAAAATAGCAGACTCGATTCGATCGAGTGCTGTTCATGAGGTGAGATGAAAAATGCAGTATCCCTAATGCCCTTAGTGTTTTTAGCAGATCTCTGCTTTCACACATACATCGGCACATAGTCCCAAACCCGGCGGACTCATGGCTTTTATACAACGTCGCATTAGCTTCGATGCAACGTCTTTGTTAAAGGCCATGTGCCCACTGGGAAAGGAAGAGAAAATTCAATTTTTACGGCCTCTATACGCGCACTTGAGGACAGCTGCTGCGATCACAAAATATTCCTAAGTAGGACTCCTTAGGAAAAGAAAAAAACAACAACAAAAAACAACAACAACAGAGAATGATTGTCAGTTCATGAGGAATATTGAAGAAAAACAAACAAACAAGAAATCATCATTTCTCAGACAACACTAATATCACAAAACAATTATAGCAGCTTGCCTGTCAGGAAATAAAGCCTTTGCGAAATAACCCATTTTGCAGTACATAATCATTTCCCAAACTGCCATGCAATGGAAGTTTTTAGCTCAGCTGGAGCTCCAGGTCAGCTTATTCCATGGCCTGTTGTCCGTCGCCCGTCCGTCCGTGGTCCGTCGTTAGCTTTTCACATTTCCGATATCTCCTCCAGAACCTTAAGTTGGATTGAGCAAGCATTGTGGCGACATGGATATTCAGAATTGCTAAAATCGTTCCGTTCCCATATCATGCGGCCATCTTGAAATTCTTCAAAAAACATGTCCCCCCAAACCGTAAGTCGGATTGTGACGAAACTTGATGGGAGGCATTACAGTGATAGAATTGCTAAAAGCGTTCCATTCCGATATCCAAGATGGCCGACACAGCAGCCATCTTGAAATTCTTTAAACGACATTTCCTCCCAAACCGTATGTCAGACTGAGCCGAAACTTGAAGGGAGGCATCAGAGCGACATTTAGATAGCGGCCATCTTGAAATTCTTCAAACGAGAATTTCTCCCAAACCATGTGGGATTGAGCCGAAACTTGATGGGAGGCATCAGAGCAACATAGAGATTCAGAAATGCTCAAATCGTTCCGTTTCAAAATCCAAGATTTTGAAATTCTTCAAACGACATCTCCCAAACCGTCAGTTGGATTGAGCTGAAACTTGATGGGAAGCATCGGAGCGACATAGCGATTCAGAATTGCTTAAAATCGTTCCGTTCGGCTGTCCAAGATGGCCGCCTGGGCGGCTATCCAAAATGGCGGCTGGGTGGGAGGCATTCGGGCAATATGGAGATTAAAAATAGCTGAAACATTTTGTTGCGATATCCACAAAGGCCGCTACAGCAGCCAGCTTGAAGATCTTCAATTGTTAGCTCACCTGGTTTTCTCCAGGTCAGTGGTGCCGTGGTCTGTTGACCATGGTCCATCCCTCATCCGTATGTCCGTCTGTAACTTTTCACATTTTCGATATCCCCATCAGAATCGTATCCATGATGGCCGCCATGGCGACAATCTTGAAAGTCTTCAGTTGTAATCTGCTCTGAACCGTAAGTCGGATGGAGTGGAAACTGACGGAGCGGAGATTTGGAATTGCTAAAATAGTTCCGTTCTGATATCCAAGATGGCCACCATGGCAATAATCTTGAAAATCTTCAAATCACATCTGCTCCCGAACGGTAAGTCTGATTGAGCGTAAACTTGATAGGAGGCATTGGGGTTATGGAATTATGGAAATTCAGAATTGCTAAAATCATTAATTTCCAATATCCAAGATGGCTGCCATGGCGGCCATCTTGAAATTCTTCAAACCACATCTCTTTCTAAACAAAAGTAAGTCAGATTGAGCAGGAACTTGATGGGAGGCATTGGGGTGACATGGAGATTCAGAATTGCTAAGTCGTTAAATTCCAATAGTCAAGATGGCGGCCATAGTGGCAATCTTGAAACTCTTCAAACAACATCAGATTCTGGATTGCTAAAGGCAATCTGAACTGATTGCCAAGATGGCCACCATGGAACAATGTATCATGATCAGCCTAATCCAGATGAGCGATTTCTGACCGACTTGGGCCATTTACCCTTCTCTTGCTGAACACGACATGCCCTGTCTTAGCAAATAATGTAGATCCAGATCAGTTGGCTTCTGAAGAAGCCAACTGATCTTGATCTGGACTGTTTGTCATTAAATATGTGAATTTCTATCAAAAACTCGGATCAAGTAATCTGATTAGCTGGAAATTAGAAGTGGGCGTGGCATCTTAATTTATTCAACATGACAAGGGCTAATATCCGTACAGCATAATTTATAACAATACTTAATCAGAGTAATTGTTTAGGAGGAGTATTTGGTGACAATTCTAGGATAATTTTCTCCAGTTCACATTAAAAAAACATATGTTGTGGGTACTCATTAGAAGCACGCTTCTAATGAGTACCCACAACATATGTTTTTTTATGGAGAAAAATGGAAAAATATCCTAAAATTGTCACATATACTCCTCCTTAACAAGTCCTCTGTTAACCCAAATATACGCAAGTCTGTTTGGCAACCTGGTGCTGTGTCTAAAATGCTGACTAATTGATGAACGGTACAGACTCTGATCAATCTGCTTCATCTTTGGACCACTTTATCCTGGGTTTGCTCAGGCCTGTCCAACACATTTTGCAGAAATACAGATGTTTCAGATCTGATGTATGCTTCATGTGCGTCCCACCTGCCTAAAATATTTAGCATATCAAGAGTATGAACTAATGAAATATACACACAAGAAATGATAATGAAACAATCATCATGGCTGCCCCAATATTTCAAGGGACATAATAAATAGACCTACTATAAAGATGTCTTGCGAGAGTTTTGTCCCTTTTGTCTTTGAGTGTTGTTGGTATCAAATAATCACATCAGCTGAGAGAGCGAATTGAGACCCTGATATGACCGCGGATGCACTGGCTGTGTGCTTTCGCTCGCTGTCTGTGTCTCGATTTGGCCCCGAAGGCACATTTTCTTATGACACGGCGTAATTACCGTATATACCCTAAATATTCTGACACTTTTCAGTGGCGCAGTCAGAACCGATTTATTTTTAAGCACAGCCAGAATGTTTAAAAAAATTCTCCGTAGTATTGCTTCTAAAATACAGGCCACTGTTAAAGGAAAGACAATTCTTTCCTTTAAGAGTAGCCCCTATTTTGGAATAGGGCAGCCTATGGTAAAGAAGCGAAAATTTTATCTTAGTTGATGTCTCTTTATTGCATTTTTTTTTATCTCACGTCACGCATGTTACGCACATGTGTAATGTGCGTAATGAGTTCTACACATGTGCACTTACCTCATCATACCAAGGGGAGCAAAGTATTTCCTTTAAAAGTAGACATGTCGAGCGCGGACAGTTTACCTAACCACACGTTTACTGGGCAGGCTTAGTCCTATAAGCGGGTTAACCAGTATTGTGCACATTCTTCCGCCAGAAACTGACAACTGTCCTTCTTGAATCAGCGGAAGGGAGAGAATGACCGTAGAAAATATTTCATGACCAATCTCCACGAAAGAATGTTGCCGACCTCGACGGGGGTTGAACCCGCGTCCTCCTGGTCTCCAGTCGGACGGCGCATCCAACTGAGCCACCAAGGTCAGCAGACATAATTAGAGAGGGGTCCAAAAACAATAACCTTGAAAGAGCTGCCTCCCCTGAAAGTGTATCCAGTGGCATGCCCAGAACGGAATTTTTTCTACGCACACTCAGGAAAAATCTTGAAAATTATACTATGATTAGAATCGCTTCCAAAGTATGGGTTATCCTTAAAGGAAAGAATTTGCTCCCAGAGGGAACAAATTATTTCCTTTAAGAGCAGCCCATATGGTAAAGCTGCAAAGTAGTTTATGTAAATAACATTATTATAAATATTTCGTATACGCACGTAATAAGCGCTACGCCTAGGTTAACCATTGCCTTTCATGTATAGGCCCCAACATAAACTGTAGCATTAAAGGGGAATTCATACATTTTAAGGGGAGACAACTCTGTCAAAGAGGTCGACCCTATAAGGAAAGTATTTGCTCCCTTTGGCTACCTTTTCAGAATGGGGTTGGTGTTCAGGAAAGTGTCCGTCTTACTGAATCATATGTCGTAGTCAATGGCTGTCAGTTTGTCACCATCGAAGCCGTGGCGTTGAACTCTGAAATTATTGGAAATATCAATGCTACTTACAAGTAAACAATTTCATGCCCAAAAGGTTACCAGACAATGATTGAGGGCGGTTGCCAATCCGCCATCAGATTTAAAACACCCCATTTAGACAATCCGTTTTCCTGTTACTACCAACCAAATAACTATCTAACAAATAGTTCCCTGCTAACGCTTACCTATTAGCCATAAACACTCTGATGCATATAAATAGTCTAAATCGACTCTCGTTATCTGGACCTTGCTTATCTCGAATAACCGCTAATGTCGAAGTGAAACAAAACCAAAGAAAACTTTGAAGAAATAAAATTTCAATCATACTGAGTAAACATCGGCGGATGAGTACGACTACTCCAGTAAAACGCGCCAAATCTACAGTGTTGAGTAAAAAATGTAACCCTAGCCACGGTCTTACTAAACACCGAAACGAAGTTTTTCCACCGAAAGTAAAAAGGGGCTGTATCGTACCAAAAAGGACTTAAATTTCAGTGTACTTAGTTCTTCAGGCATCCACCCCTATCAGCACTCTCAGTGCTTTGACTTTAGAATTTGTACCAATAAGCCGCCTAGAACAGTAGTCTGTTGGCTAATGTAATGAAATAGCCGGTTACTGAAGTTATTGTTCTGGTAAATTTAAAACAGATTCTGCAACCAGCAATTTGTAAATTAATTCTTGTTTACATATTTTGAAAATTTAGGGTAAATCAGTCTGTTATTCATTAAAATACGCCCCCCCCCCCCCCACACACACACCTACATTGAGGTAATTCAGTACCACAAAAAGAAAACAAAAAAAAAAAAAACCCACCAAACAAACAAAACACACACACACACACACACACACACACACACACACACACACACACACACACACACACACACACACACACAATATAAAAAAAACAACATAAAAATAGATGGATAGATAAATAAAATAAATAAATAAAAAAAGAGTAGAAAAAAAAAAACAGAAAAAAACAACAACAAAAAAACAAACAAAAAAAGAAAAAGAAGAAAAAAAAAAAGAACCCCCCCCCCCCGCCCCACAACACACACACAAAAAGGTAAACGAAAAATGTATAAACCTTAGGGTGTTTTCTAGGTATTTGTTCGGGGCGATAGGCACTAAAAATGTCCGATAGGAAACACCATGTTACTCATACTTCAAAAGTCTTCCGATCGATGAATTTTTTTGTGTTCTATCATATATAAGTAACTCTTTATAACCCTGCCAGGCACCCGATGCATATAGATCCTACACCCTCAGGTGTCTTAATTTGCACCAACGTTGTTGTTGTGCTGATTGTTTAACGCTGGGCACCCAAGGCACATGGAGGCAGCAGCGACTGTGTTATGTGCATGCGTTTTTACAGCCTTGCTTTCATGGATCACCCATGCACAGCTAGTGCCGCTGTCTGTCACCAAGCGCACCTCTGTCTACTCTTTACTCAACCCAGGGCACGTATGAGCTAGATATACTAATGGTCTGAAAAGTTTCTCTACTTCAGCGGGGGTTCGAACCCACGACCTTCCGCTTGCAAGTCGAGAACACTAACCACTAGGCCGTCCAGCTCACAACCAGCGTTATTTATTTAAAGAAGCAAGAAATACTATAAATATTTGAATAAGTATTGAATTTCCGTTCTGAATAAGAAACAGAGGCGTAGCGCTCATTACGCACAATACGCATATGCGTAACATGCGTAATAAAAACATTTACAATATAGTGACATTAATATAAATATTTTACTGTTTTACCATAGGGGCTGCTCTTAAAGGAAGGAATTTGCTCCCTTTAGGAGCAAATTCTTTCCTTTAAGAGTAGCTCCTATTTTGGTAGCAATTTTAGGCACATCTTTTAAAGAGCGTAAAAATAATTCCAATGTGAAACACAAAACAGTTTAAGGTGAATAGAAAATGGGTCGTATGATGAGCGAAAGATAATCGGTTTGCTATTAAGGGTAGTTCTGAAATCCCCAGCTGTCAGTCTATGCTGTTGATTTACCAACCTTTTTTTTCATACGCGAGACATTTTCATATCTTCTTATTTGATTTCCTGCGCATCAATACCCTTCTGAAAAGGGGTTTTTGGCGCAAGGCGTTTTTTAGACGAAGTCTTATAAGATCATTAGTGACCAGTTCTGTCAGCCTCAGTATTACGTACCTGGAGCGATGATAAATTTCATGAAATGGTTATATTTTTTTCAAATCCCTTTATTCATCTTTCGTTGTGTGCATTCAAGTTCACGCCAAAATCGAGCTTTGAAAATCAAAGACCACCCCTATTTAGAATAAGAAAATGATAGAATTGATGTATATTGCGTGAATTCATGTGCTTTCGTACGAAAGTATCGGTTCGCTGAAACACCTTAAACCATCGCTAACAACCACCCCGTCAAAAAAAAAAAAAAAAACAACAACAAAAAAAAAACAACAACCCCAAACCATTTTATTTATTTATCTTTTCACACCAAGACACTTATTTTATCATTTTTTTTCATCCAAAACTACTTAATTTATTATCTCAAGTGGAATGGGGGTATCAAAGGTACAGTATAATAAGCATCCACACAGTTTGATCTGGGTCCTTGCAGCAGATAAACGTAAGTGAAATATGGGTCGGTCAGTTTATTTTTTTTTTTTTTATTTTTTTTTTTATTTTTTTTTTTTTTTTTTATTTTTTTGTTGTTTTTTGTTTGTTTTTTTTCCCAAAAGGAAAAAAAAAACTTAAGTGAAATATAAAATAATGCTCAAGAAACATTTGACTAGCAAAGTTCTAGATCACCATGTGCATTCATGTGCATCTGTGCAGTCTGATCAAGGATCTTCACAGTTGGAACAAAAAAAAAAAAAAAAAAGAAAAAAAAAAAAAGTGAAACATGGGCCGGCGTCATAGAAACCATATGACCAACAAAGTTCCAGATCAGCATGTATATGTACATAAGCACAATCTGATCAGAATCTTTGCAATAGAAAATCAAAGGGCTGAACAGCCCTGAAATGACAGGTTCTATGAGAAACTAATAAATTCCAGGTATCTTTCTGTTCTCCTTTTAAGTTTGTGAGACGCTTCTTCGTCGAAAACAAACGAGCTATAGTGAACAACAAAGGCGCTGATGAGCCTGCGCGGACGCGCAGGCTCATCTGCGCCTTTGTTGTTCGCACATGTATTAAGGCGGGTTTTCTCAGTGACTCACCATAGATCAAGCACAAGTCGAACTACTTTTGTATGGATAGCTCTTCAATGGCGTACTAATATACACACAGTAAAACATTGGGTCTAATTTTGTGCACGGATAAATACGAAATTTAATAGTAGTCAAAGTCACTTTCTCTAAAACCTTGCGTGGCAACGAGAATCTGTCATTAAAAAGTAAGGCTGTTTTGTCTGGTACCCGATCACTCTTCTACTGGACCTGCATGTGTCTTTTTTTTTTATCATAAACACACGCACTCGGTATGCACGAACGCTCGCATGAGCGAATGAAGAAACCAACAAATAAATGTAAGAAAGAAAGGACGAATAAAACTTTTGCCCTGTAATTACAAGAAGCCGGTCCATTATAGTAATTCACATCTTGCATATTATTGAGCAAACAAGACAGTCATTAGGTAACTAGCCCATAATCATCGGGTAAAAATACTTCTGTGTAGACATACTTTGCCGAAGAGTAAATGGGACAAAACTATGAAGGACTTTTAAAGTTCTCAACCTCAGAATGTAAACTGAAATTTTAATTGCTTTGTTTTTAGCATGTTTAGGACCCTAATTCAGACAAAGGATTTTTTTTAAACTAGCAACCAATGCGCAAAGTGACAAGGCCTTGTTGTTGACACCAAGAAATATGTACATGTAGTTGACGTATCCAAGCCATAGAGCATTTATAAAACGTTTGATCAGTGGTAAGTCAAACTGTTGAGATGAACAGATAGGACCCCAAAAATCAGGCGTCCCAGGAATTAAGGATTACGACAGTCAGACCATACATTTATATTGCGGTATGTCTAAATGACGAAAATAAGTCATTGAGCGAAGAAGGGCGAGTGCAGCGGTGAATTTAGATATCACCTCAGAAATCCAGCGTTACACAGACTAGGGTGTGCCTTTGACAAGGAAACCGTCTAAGTTTCGGGTGTCAAGTGGACTTCGTTTTAAGGACCTCTATTATGATACTGGAAAAAATGCCAAAAATTATCTGCTATCTTATTTGCTATTGCCGTGTTTCCTTTGCCTACGGAGAATCAGGTAATACGACAATGCTTTAGGTTTATAACTCACTTTGTGATGTAAAAAAAATCTTCTTTACTAATAATTATGTTATGGCTTCATACAGGAAGTACTTTTATGGAACATGAAAAAAAGTTTTAACCCTTGCCTTGCTGAATAAATTAAGATGCCACGCCCACGTTTAATTTCCAGCCAATCAGATTACTTTATCTGGGTTTTTGATAGAAATTCATATATTTAATGCAAAACAGTGCAGATCCAGATCAGTTGGCTTCTGATCAGAAGCCAATTGATCTGGATCTACACTGTTTGCAAAGGCAGAGTATCACTACCAGGAATTATCGTACTACAGGAACTGTCACTCAGGTTATCGATATTCCAATTCAGATCGGTTTCGATTAATTCCCTTTGACTGGAGGCCCGTAAGCGTCGTCTTACCTGTGTAGCTGGTGTGTAATCAACCCAGTGTCACACACCTACAGTACTACTACAATTCAGATTAAATCATGTGTGGATGCATTGCTCTTGGACCCAATATACACTGGAATAGGTCCGAGTTAGAATGAATGAATGAATGAATGTCAGCAGATTATTCAGTAAAATTGCGCATAAGCATGTATGTCAATTATGTAAAAAGTGATTTCGTTTTTTTTCTTTTGTCAAGATAAGGACATAATTGGCATTCATTAGCAGTAATTGTTATTAAGAAAACATCGCAAGAGTGGCCGCGCATTTAGGTATTTTTCTTGTATCCCGACAAAGCATTTTTTTTTCATCTTTAAACAAACAAAAACAAAAAACAACAAAAAAAAAAAAAAAAAAAAAAAAAAAAACACACACAAAAAAAAAAAAAACAAGTAATTAAGCAGTTTGTAATTTTCCTATGGTCAAAAGTAATTATATCAAATTTTCATTAAAGCTTCAATAAATTGCCGAATAAAAACATAATTCGACATAAACAAAAATTAAATAAATAAGTTTATATTATCATAAATATATATATTTGTTTTCCTTTTTGAAGCTAAATAATCTTTATAATACTATCAATGGATACCATTTTTTTTTTATTTTCCAATTCTTACAACCTCTTTTGCAATTCATGCTAGTATCATGTGTACACAAGACCTGCGTCTGTGTAATCATTACACATTTTCTCTCCGCATTTTTAAAATATAGCTATATTCTGCAACCTGTGGGCCATTTTTTTAATAAAATAATTTATTCAATATTTTATTACATAACTATAGATATTAGATAGATCTATCGAATGAGAGGTTATAATGAACGGAGAAATTTTAAAAAATACGACTTTTGGGCGATTGAATCAAGGCAATTTTTCATTTTTGTTGTAAAATACAAAGACTTAATAAGGAAAAACCCTTGTAGCATTCATTACAATCTGGGCCATTTTAAAATTTATCTTATTTCAACAAATTTGGTATCAAATTGAAGCAGATACATTTTCCCATCTATTGCGAGGTTATAATAATATCTTGTATTATTGAAAATAAATGATTTTATTAGTTAAATGATGGGCTCCTATATAATTCTATACATTTCCACACTAGTACCTGTCTGAGAACTAGCGACATGCTGTGACGTCACAGAAGGGACCGATTGGTGCGGATTTGTACCTGTAGTACGAGAATTCCTGCATATGGTTGGGGTTCAGCAGGACAAGGGTTAATACAACAACAACAAAATACTTTTACTTTCCGTAGAATCACTGGGCCCATTCTGGCATCTTTGAAAATCGAATTCCCCTGAGAGGTCGTATATAACCTTTCAAACTCCCTTGCTACCGTATATATGAAGCGTCTCAATAAACTGAGACTCCTATTTTCGTTCCTTCATGTGTTCTTATTACCCGGGACAGCCTTCATAGATTTTATTTGACTTCACTGCAGCTAGTGTCGTGAGGCGACCGCAATATGTCTCCCTGTACTTCACTATAGCGTAGTTTTTATTTCTACTTTCCTTGAGATCAATGAGCTTGCTTTGTATCTTTGTAAATTGAGTTCCGCTGAACATTTTCATCCCTAAACTTCTTTAATGGAGTCTTCTATCGCTGAATTGCGGTTGGGTCCATTATTTCAAATAGGGATGTCTGACAAACAAGACAAAACATCCTGACGTAAACGTCTATTTTGTTCATGTTTACATAGAGATATGGGACAAGGGTATACTAAGTTTAATAAATTTTCAATGTAATAGGTAAAAAAAGAACAACAATGTGATTCTTTAATGTTTGCTTTTATTAAGCTTTATGAAATTTCTTGATTGAAATGACAATAAAATAGACATTAATCTGCTTATAACACAGTTTGTTTTAAGATTTTTTATATTTGCCGGGATCGTCACAAACCGACGTCCCGGCAAATATAAAACGTCCTTAGTAAGCTAATCGAATAGTCTTCCATATGCAAAAATCCAAAGCTATATTAAGAGACCGGCGCGATTCGCGCGCCGGTCAATAACAGAATGGCAAGTCAAACAGTATAGATCCTGATGAGACGGCTCATCATGAGCCGTCTCATCGGGATCTACACTGTTTGTAAGTGTTATGTTTTGGTATACAGGACTGAAAGGGTGAAGCCGCTGAAAGAGGGTGTATGTAGTTCTGCAAACTACCAGTACATTGCTGTGATATGAAGAGTCTCAATAATACCGAGACACCTATTTTCATTCTTCTTGTATGCATTCTTTGTTTCCAAGGCCAACCCTAATAGATTTTATTTAAAAAAAAACAATATTTATTATTGTTTCGCAATCTCGACACCATGCGCAATTATTCCGAATTCCCCAAGTTCGCAGCGAATCTCTAAATTCCTCTGAAACCATCAACCCAGTAATTACGTGTACTTTCCAGTAATCGCGCGATCATAAAGCATTCGCTTCAGAATCCAAACTAAATAGTTCAAATTTAATTTGAATTACAGTCTGTATCATAGTTTACAACGATCCTGTTTATAATCGGGCCGCGTCACACGAAAAATTGCCTTTGAGCATGCGCAACATGCGCAGATTCAGATCTTAATTCTGCGCATGCGCAAAGTATCATTCGGACTTTTGTTGTCCAATCATACATTCTGTAGTGTCCAATGATTCTGGTAGCGGACAGAGAAGGCCTTGATCAGACTGCGCAGATGCGCAGGCTAATCTGGGCCTTTGCTGTTCGCATATGACCGAAGATACGTTTTTGAATGGCACGACCCATATAATTTTATCTTTGGCTCAAGATAATTACAAGCGTAAGTTATTTTTGGCCGGTAAAGTCTGGGTTTGATGTGTTTTTTAGCAAATGAGGAGATTAAAATATGATAAAAATATACGGTTCTGAATACGTAAAAAGGGCAGTGCGCATATGTGAATAGCGAATACCTGAACCTGCCTTGGCATTTTGCAGTCTGATTATAGGCATCATTATGATTACCAAGAAAAAATTTATTCTTTATAGAAAAGAGAAGACCCTGATCAGACTGCGCGCATGCGCAGTCTGATCTGGTGCCTGCTCTTTTCTCAAATATGCTGAAGAAATTTTTAGATGATGCCCTACGTACTATTGGAAAACTTATCTTCTCTCGTGCCCGTATCAGCCAGTGTTTTTGCACAGTTTGGTGACATTCTTTTCGGTTCTCTCACTCATTACAAGAACCATGCGAATCATGTATAAGACGAACCAAGAAAAACCTGATGAAATGTCTACATAAGATAGACTGTTACACACTGGTTTGCCTCTGGCCTTAGAATATCCTCGATGGATTTTAAAAGACGGATATCTTGGTATTTGTGCTTCATTCAACGTCCTTGATCCCCGTCCAAATTATTCAAAAATACATTCACCACTATCAAGGCTGTAAATGTAGGTCACCCGAACATGCTGAAAGTCACTCTTGACATCTAAATCTAAGTTAATTTCTTCAGTTACTTCTTCATCTTCTGTTTTAATTTCTTTTACCTTGATATTTTATATTAAAAGGGCATGGTGCAAACCCGCCTATTTAAATATATTGAAAATTTCACCACCAAAAACTTAGAGTTTTAAGATAAAAATTCTGATATTTTTCATATTTCTGCTCAAAACATAGATTGTGGGTACTCGTTAGAACCGCCTCACCGAGGCGGTTCGAACAAGTACCCACAATCTTTGTTTTGAGCAGAAATAAGAAAAATAATGTATACCCCTGTAAAGCCCAGTTTTTCTATATAAAAGTGGGGTTTAAGGGGGTCAAAATTATATAGGCATGTTTTCGTGATGGAATACCTGAATGCATGACACTACAATTTAGGTCTACGTTTATGAATTTCTATGTGCTATGTTAAAACGCAAAAGATCGAATTTTTTACATTTCGTGTTAGCGTCAACGCAAAATCAAGAAACGTAATCATCTTCTACATTTTGCGATAGCGCCAACGCAAAGTCTAGAACATGTTAATTAGCTTTACTTTGGAATTGTAGCCTCTTCTGGGTAGTTTCAGTTCTGTGTGTGTTTTTCTCTGCATGTGTGCTCGAGTTGGTGTTTATTTTGTTAACTAATCCTAAAAGAGTCATGCAAACTTGCAGCCAACGACATTCTTAAAACTTTTTTCTCTGCATGTCTGTTTGTATCGGTGTTTATTTTGGAAATTAACCCTGATTTCGTCATTGAAACTTGTAGCAGACATTCTTAACGCCTAGCGTGCTAGGTAAAATTTTCCGCAGACGACATTATGGAATGTTTTTTTCTTTCTTATTTTCCCCAGTAAACTGGGTTTGACAATTCCTGCTAATTGTCTCCTGTGGAGACAATTTGCATCAAATGCCAGACTCTTATTTTTCGGGGAAAATAATAAACAAAGATCATCAGTTTGTCGTCAGCTGAATTTGCCAAAACAGTGGAAAAGGTCAAATTCTTGTTTTTATTTTCTGGCGAAAATAAAGCTTAATATGAAGGTATCATGTGGCTCGTCAGTCTAGAAGAGGTTTTGAATAAACAAAAATCTAGATAGTTCCGAGCATCTGGTAGGTCTACAGATAATATTTCTATCGGCGCATAAGACAAAAGGTAATAGTATATATTGTATTGTTTTCTTTTATTTAATTGCAAAAACTCACGTAAACGACAATTGTCGTTACATTGCTTTCATTGGGAAGCATTTTTGTTTTTACTTGTAAAGATCATAAACATTAGACTTTATGGTTTTTACAGAAAGTTTATGAAACTCTTTCCTTTCTTCTTGTTAAATCTTTATTCAATTTAGTACTAAACTATACAACAAAACAGTGGGTATATAGATGGGTATAAATTTTCAACCCGGTCCAGCCTCGCATTGCTGCAGATTTGTTCCTTATTTGTTACTAAAGATATTTTATGACGTCCCTTACTCATGAAAGTCAAGCAGATGTTGATGAAGCGTTCAGTTCGTTTTCTTGATTTTTTTTTTTTTTTTGTGTTGAGGTTTTACGGCCCAGTCAACCCAATGGGGTCATGTCGAGCGCGGTCAGTTTACCTAACCACACGTTTACTGGGCAGGCTTAGTCCTCTAAGCGGTTAACCAGTATTGTGCACATTCTTTCGCCAGAAACTGACAACTGCCCTTCTTGAATCAGCGGAAGGGAGAGAATGACCGTAGAAAATATTTCATGATCAATCTCCACGAAAGAATGTTGCCGACCTCGGCGGGGGTTGAACCCGCGACCTCCTGGTCTCCAGTCGGACGGCGCATCCAACTGAGCCACCGAGGCCGGCTCGTTTTCTTGATATTTATATTTAGATGACTACAATAGCATATACTTATTTATCATATAAACCACGACATTAGAAAAGGTGTCTTCGGGGTAAATGTGAACAGTACAGCTCCAGATCAACCAGCGGATATATATAGTCTGATCTGGAATTTTATTATACTTCGCTATGTTCTACAGCAGACTGATCTGGGCCTCCGCTGTCCGCCCAGAGACACATTTTCGCATGGCGAGGTCCATACACAGTAAGCATTTTTATAAATCTATAGCGGGCCGTTATCGGCCCTTCAGCTACCCTGACGGGCCGATAACGCACACCCCCAGATAGATTTATAAAGAATGCTAGCTGGGTATGACGTTGCTATTTTTCAGTGGATAACATTATGTCATAAAAATGATATGACCACACGTTATGTACTATAAGAATCTATCATGGGTGTGCGGGGTAGATAGAAAAATCCGTCCCGAGGGTTACTGTCTGGCATCACGAGGCTTGCTGAGTTAGACTGTGATACCGAGGGACGGAATTTTCTATCTGTCGTCCACACCCATGATAGATTCTCTTTCTTGCATACCTTTCATTTCTGAAAGTGGGTTATTGATTATGCCGTTTATTCTATTGCAGACGTCCGCCATATTATGATGACAATACCGTGGCATTTAGTGACGTCATGACGTCAACCTTAACTATGGCGTACCGTGACATCCTATTCAACCAGTGTACATCAATCACTTGAAAATTTTCGATTTTTATCTTTCCCACGGGACGGTTAAGGGTGTGTGAGATAAGATTTGCTAGCATCTGTGTAATTTGCGGAAATCCTTATCCGGTATGCAAGAAATAGAGAATAATCAACAGTGTTGGATTGATATGAAAAATCTGTCACAAAGGAGCGTGGTAATTAGGTAAAAACGAGTTCCAATGGTTATATCAAAAACACCATTCGTTATTCTATTTACTATATACCTTTTTGCTAGTACTGTCTTCTTGAAAGTGCCACAAAAGTGTTTCAGCTTGAGCGGAAGAACAATAAACAATATAAGAAAATGGCGTTATTCAGTTCCGTTCATAAGGAACGCTGACGTCTTTTCATAACGTAACGTCAACATTTTGTTGGAACGTGTTTCATTTTGGTCCGGTTTATGTCCCTTTTTGCAACCGAGGACATCAAGATGAAATACAATAACGCAGAAAGCGGTCTATTAAAACAGTTCCGACACTGTGAAATTATTTATTAGTTACTGCTACCATATCGTCACACTGTGGATTATACGTATGTGCGTCCAACGCAGTTCCCCTAACCGCCGGATTGGCGTGCAGACGCATAACTATACATTTATCGTGTGACTGATGATACGTGAGACCAAAAAACGCTTGTGTGGCTCGGTGCTTAACTTGAGAAACAATCAGCATTCCGTGATTTGGCAGAGGCTATTGACATGGCGCCCGGGCCAATAATAACAACAAAAAAGCCAATAACACCAATTATTAATCAGCTAAGTAATTAATGTTCTAATATGTGCCAAACACCAATACAATGTTTGACATGATTTCTATACGATTTTTTGCCCGGGCTTTATATGAGGGCTGATACTCAGTCACAACGAATTAGGGGATAAAAACCGAGGGGTTCAGAAGGGCCAATATTTTACGGCATTGACCGGGCCAATATTTTATTGTATTACACAGTCAGTGAGACTTTATACACAGTTATGCTTCTGTTTTGTGCTTAGAGTATATCAAGATATAAGCAGATGTTGGAGCTACATTTGCAGAGAGCAGGTCTGATTCTCCATTCAAACAAGGCAATATATATATATATATATATATATATATATATATATATATATATATATATATATATATATATATATATATATATATATATATATATATATATATATATATATATATTAAAGTCAGTTATTAGTTGCATGGTGAAGCAAGCAACAAGAACAGACCTACTCAAAACAAGATGTTTTATTAACTTTCAACATTTTAAAAGTTGAAAACAAAACCTAAATTAATAAAAATGTTATAAAATGGATGTTTCCACATTGGCCCTGTTACAGGTCCTCAGGCAATTGTTTTGGCCTTCGGATGGTTGTATTGGCCTTAGGCTTCTCCTCTGGCCAATACAGTACTCTTCAGGCCAATACGACTGTCGTTGGACCTGTAAGAGGGCCAATATGAAAACATCCATTTAATACTATCACAGTATGGTGAATCACGATACTTATGACGTCAGCGTACAAATTTTGCAATCGCGGCCATTTTGAATTTTGTCTCAACTTCGAATCTTATTTGTGTCCATTCTCCATCTGTTTACAAGCTTGGCAAGATTCTTTTTGTGCATGAGCTATATTTTCATGTATTTTGTCAGGTAGCCCAAGGACTTTACACTCTTCTCACGTGAGAATAAAAAAAAAAAAAAAAAAAAACAAAAAAAAAAAAAAAAAAAAAAAAAAAAAACCCCAAAAACAAACAAACAAACAAACCAAAAAAAAAACAAAAACAAAAAAAAAACAAAACAAACCCCCCCCACAAAAAAAAAACACCAAAAAACAAAAACAAAAAAAACAAACACACACACACAATAATTTGTTTGTTCTTCGACTTTTTTTTTTGTTATGCTTTATTTTGCTATTCATAATGTGTAGGCTCACAAAAACAACAACAACAAAGATTGAAAGGCACAAACCTGTTAAAAACTCTAGGAAAATTCCTAGGTAGGCGATCGATAGTGTATTGTCATTGTTGTTGCACTCCTGGTACCTATTACCGTCATACACTAATTCTCGGTAATCGGAAATCACGGCCCTTGCCCATCGGGGCCAGCGAAATAGATGGGCTACCTGATGCCTTCGAGGCAAAGCTGCTAGTCTTTCAGCAGGACCTGAGTTATCGAGTTGGGTAAAAGTCCCACAAATCTGGAGGCAATGACGAAAACATTGTTGACGGACGTTAAATCGAAATTCAATCTGTGGATTCAGAAGTCAAGTGTAGTCTGAAATCAAATTCAGTTAGATCTGACAGCATTACTGTCATCCGTCATTACGAAAACACGCCTATTCAAATATATTGAAATTTTCACCACAAAAAATCTGAAAGTTTTCAGATAAAAAATCTGATATTTTTCGTATTTCTGCTTAAAACATAGATTGTGAGTACTCGTTAGAACCGCCTCGGCGAGGCGGTCCTAACGAGTACCCACAATCTATGTTTTAAGCAGAAATAAGAAAAATAATGTATACCCCTGTAAACCCCAGATTTACTATATAAAAAATGGGGTTTAAGGGGGTCAAAATTATATAGGCATGTTTTCGTGATGGTACTGACAACAGTGAATTGGTGCGTGATAATGTAGTAGTGGGGCCATCTGTTTAAGGGTGGTTGAAAATTTGAACAAAATGGTCACAAATCGTTAATAAAGATGGCCACCTCTTCTTTTCTGAAATCGCTTTACTAATTCCGCAACCCCCTGTAAACTCTTCCTTACGAGGAGTGCCCTTCAATCACCATATCCGTCCGTCATTAATCAGATTGTGAAAATCGCTTTATAACTTTTAAATAAGTGGGGATATTTTGATTATTTTTGGCTTGTAGATACATTTTTACAAGATTTAGCAAATGGAATTGCCAAATGCAACCTAGTATGATTAATGTGTACACCTGATAAAACAATAGAGGTTGTAGGGCTCCAGATAAGAGAGAAAACATTTTTTAAAAACATTCGTAGGTTTCAAACCTCTTAGAATATTCTTATTATTTTTGGTATGCAGATACATATTATCAAATGCTAACCAATGAAATTGTCAAACTCCAGATTTCATTATAAGTAGCCTTGCCGAGGCGTGTCAGTCTGTCCTGAATCAGTTTGTTCAAATCAAGGTTCTTTAGCTCTAGACGAGGGGGATGAACAGCAGAGGTTCTCTGGGGCTCAAGATAACAGGGATAAGACAATAGCTGTTCTTATGGCTCCATATAATTGATAACAATAGAGGTTCTTAGGGTACCAGTTAAGAGGGATAAACAATTTTCTCAGGAATACAGGTAAGAGCTCAAACAATAGCTTTTAGGGCCCAAGAAAATATAGATAAAACAATTTTCTTTGGGCCTCAGATAAAACATAAAACAACAGAGGTTATTTGGTCTGCAGAAGAGGAAAAAAGCAATAAAAGTTCTTAGGACTCCATATAAGAGCCATTGAACTATAAAGGTTCTTAGGGATCTAGTTAAGAGCGATAAAGCAATGAAGACTCCTAGAATTCCAAATAAGAGATAAACAATAGATATTATTAGGGACCCAGATAAGAGGGATACAAAAAAGAGGTTCTTAGGGCTCCAAATAAGAGGGATAAACTAATAAAGATTTGTTAGGTTTCAGATAAGAAAAATAAAACAATAGGTTCCTAGGGCTCCATATACGGGTAAGAGAAATTACAAAAGAGGCTGTAAGGGCTCCAGATAGAGAGATAAAAATTGTCTAAACATTCTGGATAATAGCTACAACAATCGAAGTACTTCGGGCTCCAGATAAGAGGGAATTAACAAAGGTTCTTAAGGCTTCTGATAAGAGATAAGCAATAGAGGTTCTTAGAGCTCCAGATAAGATGGGTAAAATAATATAGGGCAAATGGCTCCGGATAAGACAGATAAAACAAAGGAGGACCTTAGGCCCCAGATAAAACAATATAAATTCAGAGGGCTCCAAATAAGAGAGAGAAAACAATTTTCTTTGCCCCTAGATAAGATATAAACAATAGAGGTTCTCATGTTCCAAGGGCTAATTAGCTCTGGCAGGTTGAACGTTGCAGAATGAAAAATGCAAGACCTTCTGCTGTCTGGTTGTCTAACTCTTTTACCATATGATAATAAATAATAATCAGGATTTCTCTTCAGAGTTCGAGGGTTCCAGGGATTCACTGTTGTGAAGTTAAGGATACCTTTTGATAAGACTTAAGCGATTTTTTTTTCAAAGCGGTTAAATTTTGCCCAAATACTAATAATTCTTGTTGTTTAGGTGACAGATAGATTAAAATACAGAAATAAACAGAATTAATTTAAGATTGATCAGATGCACCACTCAGGACCTATGGGGGTCCAAAACATGGTTTTGTGGGTCAAAAATGCCAAAGTACGAATCAGGGAAAATCCTGAAACACAAGGAAGGCATATTGCAATGAGATGCTTAACTCTAGAGGGTGGGCTACTGCTACCCTACTCGCTTCAGTTCATATAAGGCTTAATATCTCAGAAAGCGTTCAGAGCCCCATCCCTAAACCATATATATTGTTCATTATGAAAAGACGCATTCAATGACACCGACCCTGGATCCTCCGGGGGTATGCCCCACCCCTCCAGTTTACAAGGCTTAATGTCTCAGAAACCGTTCATAGCTCCAATCTTAAACTATATATATATATATATATATATATATATATATATATATATATATATATATATATATATATATATATATATATATATATATATATATATATATATATATATATATATTGTTGTTCCCTATGATTAGATGCGTTCAATGATACTGACCGTGGATCCCCTGAGATATGCCCAAGCGCCTCCAGTTCACACAAGGCTTAATATCTCGGACACTGTACAGCTCCACAACCCTAAATCATATATATTATTGTTCCTTATGATAAGATGTATTCACTGACACCGACCGTGGGTCTCAAGGGGTATGCCCCACCTCATCTTAGAAACATTCAGATCCGTGCCGAGCAAGGATTTGAAAATGCTTTTATCTTCTGATGACGAATTAAAATGGAAACAGAGTCCACATGGGAGCTCATTTAAGTATTGGCGACTTTATAATCGGTAGCTTATAGTGGACGAATTGTTCTGAAAATAGCAGATATGATAGATATGGATATTTTGCAAGAGGGTCTCAAAGGGTCCCCCGGGGGCATGCCCGATCCTCTTCACTTCATAAAAGGCTTAATATCTAAGAAACCGTTCAGAACCCCACCATCAACCATATATATATTGTTGTTTCTTATGATTAGACGCATTCAGTGACACCGACCGTGGGTCCTCCGTGGGTATGTCCCACGCACTCCATTTCATAATTTATAAGGCTTAGTATCTCAGAAACCATTCAGAACTCCACCCTTAAACCATGTATATTGTTGTTCCTCATGATAAGACGCGTTCAGTGGCACCAGGCATGGGTCCCCTGGGGGTATGCCACACCCCTCCAGTTCATATAAGGCTTAAAAGCTCAGAAACCGTTCAGAGCCCCCCCCACCCCCCACCCCCCTCCTCCCACGAAGTAAAAAAGGAAACGGAGTCCCTGTAGGAACTCATTTGAGTATTGAGGGTTCGTTTGGAAGACTTTATATGATCATATCTTGTTACAGTTGAACCTCAATAGCTCAAACACAGATGGCTCGTTTACTATGACTGATTCGAACTAGTTCCTTCCGATAGCTCCAGAAAAAAACATATTCAGGGAAATTTTCTTATTTCATCATGAAATTGTATGTTGTGTATACCCATTTGAATCGCCTCATCGACAATTATCGTGTAGAAAATCGAAACTATTTCCCTAATGATCGCTATTTTTTTCTGACCTGGCGCCATGATTAACCTTCAGTGGCTCGAACAACCCATATCTCGAACAAATTTTCATGGTGTCAAGGATTTTCGAGCCACTGAGGTTCGATTGTATATATAGATTATAAGGCTTATGATAAACAGAATCCTATATTCTTGGTCATTTCATATGAAAACGAACTCGCCATATGCTCGTCTCATTAATTTCATATGAAACGACCACTCGTGTAAGATCCCCTATGTTGGCGTGATCTGACTGCTCGCCCGAGATCCGAGGATCACAGGCGAGCAGTCAGATCACGCCAACATAGGTTATCCGAGGATCACAGGCGAGCAGTCAGATCACGCCCACATAGGTTATCCGAGGATCACAGGCGAGCAGTCAGATCACGCCAACATAGGTTATCCGAGGATCACAGGCGAGCAGTCAGATCACGCCAACATAGGGGAAATCCGATAAACAAACGAGTGCATTAGCGCGAGTTATATATATATATATATATATATATATATATATATATATATATATATATATATATATATATATATATATATATATATATATATATATATATATATATATATATATATATTTGTAAGATGATTTGCAAGTATCGAGGGACATATTTCCTGTATTATAAACTCAAGGTGTATTAACTTATGTATTATATATCATAAACATGCTGTTTGTTTTTCTTCAGTTTCTGTGTTTGTACTCATTTTCAAACGACGTCACGTCAGTAAGTTTTGTGACGTTATGTCATATCCACTCCTCTAGCGCGCGGCGAGATGACGCTCTAAAGGAACTATTTCTTTGCTCTATGCGGAAATAATTCCTCCAAGGAATTATGTCATATTTCCTGCAGAAATTACGTAGATAAAAGGAAAGCTTAAGAAAATTATATAATATAGTTTTATTATCTACATAGTCTTTTATGGACGCAATAAGATATATGGTATCGCTCAAAAAACAAATGCTGTTGGGAATCAAAATAATAAACGCAACAATTGTTTTCAGTCTTTATTTTTAGAATTGATTTTTTTTTTCTAAAATCAATTTAACCATAAACATCTTAACAGCTTAACAATAAAGAGGACTTGATACACTTGGTCCCGAGGTTAAAAAGACTTATTTTCATGCTCAACTCAGCTGAGCATGAAATTTGTCCTGACAGTAAATCTCTAACTCAATTACTAATAACAATTGCGAATTCTTTCTTAGTAAACATAGCTGAGTCTGAAGATTTCTCTGCTGATAGATATGAAAATGCATTTTCATTTTCATATTTACTAGCAGAAAAATTTTCATGCTCAGTTGAGTTAAGCATGAAAAAAAGTTTTATAACCTCGGGGTCAGGACCTCGTTAGAAGAGCAAAATTATCGCGAACGTTTTTACCTTGGATCCCTATACCCAGTGACAAGCATCAACAGGAGCAGGGAACTGGGCAAAACGTTCGCGATAGATTCGCGCTTCTGAAAGCAGCCATCGTAGGTTTTCTGCTACAGTGAATCCTCGTTACAACGACAGCATTTGTTCCCAAAGACGGTGCCATTAAAATGAATTTGCTGTTGTATAGAATGCTTACTGAGCAGATTGATATGTAAAAAGGTCTTGATTTGTTCTTATTTCCTCATTGAACATTTGAGGCGATTCTAACAAATATCCAAAACATATGTTTCTTTAAAGTATTAATTACAATATTCTTGCACAATTTGTGACTATTTATTATCTCTTAAGCGAAGGTTTCGTGACAGTCATTTTTGTCATTGTAACGAATTTTGTCGTTGTATCGAGTAACGGTATAAAGAGGGTTGTCTGTATTTTACAAGGCAGAGAACTTCTGTGACTTTCTGTTTTCTCTTATGTACACCAATCCTCTCCTGAAAAGGGGTTAACGTGGAGCAAATTCTATCCTTTTAGAGTAGATTCCTTTTTCAGAATGGAGACAAAAATTTGATAGAGTTGCATCCCCTAAAATGTATTCTTACTCGTAATCTGATCCATACCTTTACTGTTCGCTTATGGAAGCATAGAAAAGTGTAAAATACAGGGAAAATTCAATGATTCGAACACTGATGGCTCGTTTATCATGGTTGACTCGAACTCGTTTTTGGAGTCCGGAGAAAATTCTTACAATAGCTGAAGATTTTTTTTCTTAGGGATACTTTAGTGATATTTTTTTTTCTTTATCATGAAAATGTATGTTGTGTGTACTCATTAGAATCGCCTAATCGAGGTGATTTTAAGGAGCTGATTCAACGTACCATTATTCTATAGAAGATCGAAAAGACACCCCTGAATTATCTCTATTAGCCTCCTGACCTGGCGCTATGATTAACCCTTAGGGGCTCGAACTATCCATGTATAGAACAAATTCACATGGTCCCAGAGAGTTCGAGCTATTAACGTTCAACTACACACTGACGAATAAGGAAGGACTTGGTCAAAATACGCTCATGCGCAGCCTTCACTGTTTGCATATGGCATATGGGCCCTTGTGTAAATTTACACGAACAGCAAACTGCGTGTTCCAATAGTCTTAATCACATAGTGGATTTTCTAGCTCCCGGCCCATTTGCGGATACCTCCTTGATTACCCATTAAAGGGAGCTTATACTATTTTGGCGGGAGGTAACTCTTTCAAAAATGTTTTGCATCCCTTCAGAAAAGGGGTCTGTCTTAAATGGAAATTATTTGCTCCCCCGCACCCCCCTACCCCGCACCTTGGGAGCAAATACTTTCCTTAAAGAATATACCCCTATTCAGATATGTCGGTCTGAGTAGTCTTATTTCCACTGCAAGTATGTGTAAAACCAAGGACAAAATACCATAACTTTCAAGATGGCGGCTAAATGACGGAAGAAAATTTACGATTTTATATCTGCTTTACCTTCATTTGTGACAGGAAATGGGTGAAAATAACAAATAAATAATCGGTACCCGGATCCCTAGCCTATTCTGGTTGGAATGGCTAGGGATCTGGAACCGAACCTCTAGACTCGTTGGCAGAAAGGCCGGTACCAGACCGCAAGCCTTGAAGGCTAGGAATACGTTACCAGATCTCTAGCCACTTCCTTTCAGACATGACTTGTTGTGCAGGACAGCAAGGAAAAAAAGCAAAAAAAAAAAAAAAAAAAAAAAAAAAAAAAGTCACCAAATCCAAATCTAACAAGTATATCAAGTCCGCTTAAACGCATAACATCGCTACAACGTCGTTTTAACATCGCCGCAATGGCATGTGTTTTGCGAGTACAGTAAATTTTCAATGCCTCTAACACCGACAGCTCGTTCACCGTGGCTGATTCGAACTAGTTTTTCATTTGTTTTTGAGTTCCAAGAAATTCTTCCGATAGCTCAAGAAAACGAATATTTTACGATCTGTTTTCTTACTTTATCATGAAAATGTATATTGTGTGTACTGATTAAAACTAGAACAGTGTTTTCAGAGGAAAACGTGTGTCCCCCACCAGTTTGAACAGAAATAGGTTGTATCTATAATTTCTCTTTTGTGTGTGTGTATGTGTGTGTGTGTGTGTGTGTGTGTGTGTGTGTGTGTGTGTGTGTGTGTGTGTGTGTGTGGTCGATGGGGGCCATTTTCCAACAATCTAAGCCCTCATGTGACCTCGAAAATGGGATCAAGGTCAGGTCACCAAAATCTAATCAGTTCTTGCCCCTGTCGCAACAACATCTATGCAAGTTTGGTCAAAATCCACCCATTCATTCAGGAGATAGGATGCAGACAAGCCATTTTCCAACAATCTGAGCCCTCCTGTGACCTTGAAAATTGGGTCAAGGTCACCAAAATCTAATCAGTTCTTTTCCATGTCACAACAATATAGATGTACAAGTTTGGTCAAAATTCAACCATTTCTTCATGAGATAGGGTGCAGACAAGCCATTTTCCAACAATCTGAACCCTCCTTTGACCTTGAAAATGTGGCCAAAAACTTATCAGTTCTTTTCCATGTCACAACAATATAGATGTACAAGTTTGGTCAAAATCCACTCATTCCTTCGGGAGACAGGATGCAGACAAGCCATTTTCCAACAATCTAAGCCTTAGTGTGACCTTGAAAATAGGGTGAAAGTCACCAAAATCTAATCAGTTCTTTTCCATGTCTCAACAATAAAGATGTACATGTTTGGTCAAAATCCATTCATTCATTCAGGGGACAGGGTGCAGACACGCCTTTTTTTCCAACAATCTAATCCCTCAGGTGTCCTTAAAAATGGGGTCAAGGTCACCAAAATCTAATCAGTTCTTTTACATGTCCAAGCAATATAGATATGCAAGTTTGGTCAAAATCCATTTGTTCCTTCAGGAGATAGATCGCAGACAAGTCATTTCCAGCCAATTTCCAATAATCTAAACCCTCGCGTGACCTTGAAAATGGGTTCAATGTCACCAAAATCTAATCAGCATTTTCCCCCACCCAATGAAAATTTGTGTAAATTTGGCCAAAATCCATCCATTCATTAAGGAGATAGAGTGCAGACAAGAGATTAAGCCGACAAGGACGCAGACGCCTGTAGTACCCGCACTAAAAACAATATGTTCCCCCTTTGGTGAGGGGACATAAATCAACTCATCGATGCGATTCTTATGAATATATTAAACAAAACATTATTTTAATGATGATCGAAAAGATATCCTTAAACTATTCCAATTTGCCTCCGGACCAAGAGCTTTGATGAACCTTCAGTGGCTCGAACTACCATGTCTAGAACAGATGTCGATGGTCATAAAGTTGTCCGAGCCATTGAAGTTCGCGGACTGTATTCTGTTGAAAGTGTTCTGGATTCTGGACAAATCATGACACTTTTGTACGGCTATTTCATCATTTCTCTTTATCTTCGACGGAAACAAAATACAAAATGTAAAAAAGAAAATTAAAAAAAAATCGTAGCTCTAGATAAGAGGGGGGAATCCATATAACGTTTTTCTTATTTTCCCACAAAAACCTATATTGTGGTACTCATTAGAAGCGCCTCCGCGAGGCACTTCTAATGTGTACACACAATATAGGTTTTAGAGGAGAACTAAGAACAATACTTTTCGGTTGAAAAAGAACTAAGAACAATATCAGTACTTTTCGTTGAAAAGGAACTAAGAACAATATCAGTGCTTTTTAGTTGAAAAAAGAACTAAGAACAATATCAGTACTTTTCGGTTGAAAAAAAGAACAAAGGACAATATCAGTACTTTTCATTGAAAAAGAACTAAGAAAAATATATAAGTACTTTTCGTTGAAAAAGAACTAAGAACCATATCAGTAGTTTTCGGTTGAAAAAGTTCTAAGAACCATATCAGTACTTTTCGGTTGAAAAAGATCTAAGAATAATATCAGTACTTTTCGATTGAAAAAAAACTAAGAACAACATCAGTACTTTTCAGAAGAAAAAGAACTAAGAACAATATCAGTACTTTTTAGTTGAAAAAGAACTAAGAACAGTATCAGTACTTTTCGGTTGAAAAAGTTATTAGAACAATATCAGTAATTTTCGGTTGAAAAAGATCGTAGAACCATATCAGTACTTTTTGATTGAAAAAAGAACTAAGAACAACATCTGTACTTTTCGGTTGAAAAAGAACTATGAACCATATCAGTACTTTTCAGTTGAAAAAGAACTCAGAACAGTATCAGTATTTTTTGGTTGAAAAAGATCTAAGAACCATATCAGTACTTTTCGGTTGAAACAGTTCTAAGAACAATATCAGTACTTTTCGGTTAAAAAAGTTCTGAGAACAATATCAGTACTTTTCGGTTGAAAAAGTTCTAAGAACAATATCAGTACTTTTCGGTTGAAAAAGAACTAAGAAACATATCAGTACTTTTCGATTGAATAAAAGAACTAAGAACAACATCTGTACTTTTCGGTTGAAAAAAAAAGCCATATCGGGAGCTATGATATAGATATAGACACTCTGGAATATTTAAAAGTATTTTTTAATGTTCTTAAAAAAAGAAGAAAAAAGTATAAAAGTATTGATACATTTGATCAATTTTCAGCCAAAGAATTTCGGGAAATGGCACAATCACAGCTCGCAGTCTACTTCCGGTGTTTACAAGTTCTGCCGTTTCTGTCAGTTTATATTCCCGCAAAATTCAGTTTTGTTTTTTCCCTAGCCTTCTGTGTTTATTTATTAGGAATGGACGGAAGCTTAAAAGAGCTGGGACATAGCATTTTCTGCAAGGTTGTATGAGAACACAGCGAAGACACAGATCAGCATGCGTATCCGCGCAGTCTGACCAGAGTCTTCGCAGTGAACTCAGTAGGTAAGCAACGACCTAAAGCGTCTTTAAGCCGACAGTGACGACTCTGATCAGACTGCGCGGATGCGCAGACTGGTCTAAGTCTTCACTGGGCGCACATCAACTCTTGAAGGAAATGCTATACACCGCTTATATACTATGAGTTTTCCAGATTTACTGTAATTGCAGCACTACTTCAACGTTGGAAACATTGAAAAAATGACACTGTTTTTCAATGCCGTTCCAATGTAATTTCTACTTGCTGTGGCACGTTCTTGATAAACGTTTCTTGGACAATAATTTCAATTCCTCATCTTTATAAACGTTTCGGACAATTTGTTTGGTTAAGTTTTACACTTATAGAGCAGGAATCCGTCAGATCTATTTTCCTTCCGTCTCAAAAGATTTACATTTTTGGCAACATTTGTAACATTTTGTAACATTTTGATGACAAAATTGTGATTATAAGGAAATAAATGAATAGTCAACAGTGTTTCTAGTCGGCACGTACCGTTGAGACAACGTCGCATCAACATCGATGCAACGTCGACGACGTTGATGTGACGTTGTGTAAACGTCATGTGCCCGCTGGGTAGACCCTTACCAGACACAGCTTTCTGTGGCGTCTGATATTGGTCTGCACTGTTTGTTAAGACCGTCTGTCCCATATTTTGGGTGAATACGGTAGCTGTCAGGGAACTCTGTGACAGGATCCCCTCTTGTACAAAATACAGTGAACCCTCGTTACAACGACAGCATTTATTCCTAAAGACGTTGCCATTCAAATGAATTTTCTGTTGTCAAGAATCCTTAATAAGCATTAATTATATACGTAAAAGTGTCTTATTTAATTCTGTTCCTCATAGAACATATATTTTGGATATCTGTTAGAACCTCCTCAGTGAGGCGATTCTAACAAATATCCAAAATATATGTTTATTGAAGCAACGAATAAAATGGTCTTGCGTAATTTCTGATTAACTGTTTCGTGCCAGTCAAAATATCATTATATTGAAGTTTGTCGTTGAAGCGAGTGTCCGTATAATGAGGACTGATTGTATTACAACTAACGAACAAAAATACATTGTACCCAGGAACTTGTTATCCCGATTTCTTAATAGCTATGGCTGGTTGGTTTGGAGTTTAACGGCCAAGTAAACACTATAAAGATCATGTCTGCCCGGTCAGTTTACCTATCCACACTTTTCCTGGGGAAGCATACTGGTAGTCGTTTAAGCTGTTAATCAGTACTTGTGCACATTCTTTCGCCAGAAACTGACAACTGCCCACCTAGAATCAGCGGAAGGGAGAGAATGACCGTAGTAAAAAATACATGATCAATCTCCACAAAAGAATGTTGCCAGACCTGGCGGTGATCGAACCAACGATCTCCTGATCACCAGCATCCGATTGAACCATCTTGATACCTATGTTTCAAATCTTTGATGACTAATTAAAACGCACAATAAAACTCATCAGGAATCCGTGACTCTTGACGTAAGTATTTCAACAGTCGACTTATTATAAATTAATATATAGGGCTTTATATGAATCGCAACGTCAGAAAACGTACTGTCGGAGACTCACATCAGCCTGCGCATCCGCCAGACACTTTGAATTATGGGTATCCAAAAAACGCGCCCAGTGAAGATTCTGATCAGACTGCGCGAATGCGCAGTCTGATCTGAATCTTCGCTGGGCGCACCTGTCCAAAAACTACTTTTCCTGACGTCACGGCTCATTTAGGATTTATCATTCAATAATTCCAACTCTTCTTCTTTATACAAATTTCACTCAATTTGATTGGTTGAAGGAAAGTTTTACACTTCAATAAATCCAGAGCAGGAATCCGTCGGATCTATTTTCCTTCATCCATCTCAAAAGACTGTCATTTTTGACAACAATATATTTTTTTATGCCAATTCAAATTTGTAATATTTTGATGACAAAGTTGGAATTATAAGGAAAGAAATTTAAAGTTTTGTGATTTTATCGATGTGAAAACTCCGGCGAATCGCTCTCAAACTTTACGCAAAGCCCTTCGCGCTTTTTTTAGTTTGTGAGTGAGTCGCCTGTGTTTATACATTGACAAAAATCTCACAAAAATAAAATTCATTCCTATAATGGAATTCGTCGGGTTATGTTTTGCAACCACACTCTGTCACTATCATATTCGGTAAAGCAGCCCTTTGTACTTCACCGTCTCGATCAAAATAATGTAGCTTTAAAGTTCTAAAACTGACAGGAGCACATATATTCAGTGATTCCGAATTTCTAGTCCAACCTCCCGATCCCACAGTTACGGAATTGTCAAACAGTGACGTCATAAAATTTTGAGCATGCGTACTATAATCACTACAGACTGTACTACAAATTGCCGTTTTATAGCGTTTTGGTGATATAATCGAGAACCCGTCAACAGATTCGAGCTCTACCGTTAGGTGCATTTTTCGACACGAACATCCTTTGGCGATCGAAGTGCATTTAGGATTAGAGACACTTCTGCGACTTCTGTTTTCGGCTTGTATTTGTGAATGAATATATAAAATAGGACGTCTTTTATGAAGTCGCCGTTTTGACTGTTCACTTCCGGTCACCAAATTTCTCCTCCTTCGACCTTTTTGCGCTAATATCAATCTAGTCCGCTTATCACAACCTTTGCACTTTATGTATATCTGCAGAGTTTTTGAGTCTGAGTCAACGGCTTCTTGAACAATATCTTTTGGTAAACTCAGCCGCAGCCATTTAGTCTTTCTCAGTTTGGATTTTATTGACGCTAACTGCATTCCTGGTTTACCGTCGGCATTTACGGAATATGTCATTAAATCCACAAGTTTCTTTCTCCGTTTTCGTTTCTGTTTCTCGCCGGAGGATGACCGTTGTTCTTTCACTGGTTTGTGTTTTTGTCTGTATTTCACCCTCACAACGAGGTTGGCGCTTTTAACCAGTAAGTGTTGGCCGCTGCCGCCGGATACCTTAAACTGAATGATGTTTGCGTCAGAGAAATTATCTGAAAATAAACGAAGCTTGAATTTAATCCTATCTATGCCAAGCATCCCATAAAAGGGTAATTGGCAAATGGTGCAGGCCCAGATCAGACGCCACGTTCTGTGGCGTCTGATCAGGGTCTACACTGTTTGCATTAAGTGTAGAAATTTATATAAATCATAATAAGAATAAAAATAACCAGACATACATATACTTTCTATTGGAAATGGGCCTGTCAAAAGAATTATAGTACAAACGTCCACTAAATAGGTAGCCTTGCCCCACGCTATGAGTTTTAGTGTTCTAATCGAACAAAGGTAAACTACTTCTCCTCGATTATTTTTCTATACATATCATCTTCCTTACCTCAGAAACTCATAACTAATCAGCCGAATCAGAGAGAAAAACATTTCAAAAGACAGGATTTTGCAAAATATAAATTATTTTTATGCTGACTCAAAATCAGTTAGACTGGAGCCAGTCTAATAAATAGATTAAAAGGTCAATATGCGAGTTTGTGATCTGATTGAAATAACCCATACCTAGGAAAACCCACATCCATTAAGGGCACCGAATTTAGACTCAAGTATTATGACAGCCAGACACACAGATAGACTGACAATACAACATTCCCTGAAGCCATTCCAGTATGACATACGCAGAAATACATATAAGCCACAATGTCAGAAGCTGGCATGAAATGCCAAAGACTATTTTCTGGGAAAAAATAAGAAAATAATATCAATATGTTGTCTGCTGAATTTACTCACAAGTAGTAGAGATTAACCCTTAAAATGCCAAGAAAACCTGCATCTGAAAATGTCGTCTGTTTATGTCGGCTGCCGAATATTCTTGCAAACTTTTCAAACCTATTTTTGCATACAGGTAAACAGTGTGGACCCTGATCAGACTTCTAGGAGCAGTCTGATCTGGGTCCACAAAGTTTGCTATAATGACTTTTGAAATCACAAGCAGATGACAAAGCAGACGACAATTGTTGTGATTGGCAGTTTAAGGGTTAAGTCATTGTTGTGGCACCATAAACATAAGCCAGTCCAGCGACGATACAAGCCCAGGCTGGCACCAGTCCGGAACAGGTTCGCCGCTGCTCGCCCACATAACGAAAACACTCTGTAGAGCGTACTTTCGAATGTTAAAAAAAATCGGAGGACCGTTCGTGTGTGCTAGTAGGTATGGAAACTCGCTGTCTGCATTTGAAATTCATATGTGCCACCAAGGCAAAACCAACAAAATGGATGTGCACTCAACGAACACTCAGATCAGCCTGGGCATCCGCCCAGTCTGATCAGAGTCTTTGTTGTGCGCTTAATGGGTAGCTAAGGAGCTATGCTTTCTACATGTGGACAGCGAAGACTCTGATCAGACTGGACGGGTTCCCACACTGATCTGAGTCATAGCTGAGCGCACATGCCATTTTGTTGGTTGCTTAATGAGGTGGCTCAGCTACTGATAAATATATAGGATGCACCAAGCGAAAAATGTGCCTTCGAGCATGCGCAAAATGCATAGATTCGGATTCAACCAGCGCATGCGCAAAGTCTCATTCGGGCATTTGCTCTCCATTGATACATGTCATAGTTTCCAATGATTCTGTTAGCGGACAGCGAAGGCCCTGATCAGCCTGCGCATTCGTTGTCCACATAAGCCCGAAGACACATTTTCGCATGTCGCGGCCCGTATTGAGGATATTCCATCCCAGTGGGCATGCAACGTTAAAATGACGTCGTATCAACGCCGATGCGACGTGATCACGTTGCATCGACGTTGATACGACGTCATTTTGATGTTGTTTGCCTGCTGGGATTGTTTGTTGTGAATTTGTTTCATCGTGTGAAGTAAACACAAAAGGTCCATGGGCCACGATTCGCTCACCTGAGCCATTGCATTGCATATCTGCAGATGCCATACAACTTTCTTCCAGTATTGCCACATTTTCTCCATACAAAAGTATGGGGCTGGAAATTTGACCTTGCCATAGAAAGGTCAAAGGTCATCCTAGGATGATCATTTGACGACACTTGGTAGACCTTAAATCTTGGATTCTATATACCAAGATTCAACCTTGAAGCTTTCTTGGTTCTGGAGAAGAAGATTTTTAGGTGTTTTTTCACCATATATGGGCATGACGGCCATCTTGTTTAATGAAGCAGGACGGTTTGAACAAATTGATAATATGCCTTCGCCAGAAGGCCCAAAGTGTAATCTGGTAAAAAAAATGGTTAAGCTGTTTCAGAGAAGAAGACGTTTTAAAATTACGAGATTTGATACATGTATATAGTTGTTGGTTCGGGTAAACAATAAAGTAAACAGTCTAAAAGTCGGATTCCACCACAAAACAATAAGCAGTCTAAAAGTCAGATTCCACCTTAAGTTTTATCGTTGGCTTGAGTAAACAAAATAGTATACAATCTAAAATTCGGATTCCACTGCAATATAGAAAACAGTCTAAAGGCAGATTCCACCTTAAGTTTGATTGTTGGCTCGGGTAAACAATACAGTAAACCGCCTAAAAGTCGGATTCCACCACAATATAGTAAACAGTGTAAAAGCTGGATTTTACCACAAGATAGTAAACAGCTTGAAAGTCGGATTCCACTAGAATATAGTAAACTGTCTGAAAGTCGGATTCCATCTTAATTTGTTTTTGTTGCTAGCCTCATCAACATACAGTCGAATCTCAATAGCTCGAACACCGATGGTTCATCATGGCTAATTCGAACTCGTTTTTGAATCCCTACGAAATTCTTCCGATAGATCAAGAAAACAAATATTAAGGAAGCTTTCTTATTTCATTATGAAATTGTATGTTGTGTGTAATCATTAGAATCGCCTCAACGAGGCGATTCTAATGAGAACACTCAACATACAATTATTGTGTAGAAGATCGATAGATTTCCCAGGATTAGCGATATTTGCTTCCCGACCTGGCGCCATGATTAACCCTCTTTGGCTCGAACTACCCATGGCTCGAGCAATTTTCCATGGTCCCAAAGGTGTTCGAGCCATTGAAGTTCGACTGTATATATTAAATGGCTATAAAAAGATTAATAACATGCAAAAGTAGGACAAACAAACCTTTAAACTATAGCTATCACAAGTTTGCTTGTGAATGAACTACTCACATGTTACAGTAATGGTCATTGAAAAAGCATGATAAAGAAAGAACTTATAGTGACTATATTTGAAAATATCTGCTGTGAAATTTGCCACGCATACCTCTTACGATAAAATATCAACAAAACTTGCATATTAAACGCTTGCCCCACACAAGCGAATAAAAACTTTAATCAAGGTGCATCCAAATTGCATAAGAAGAGGAATAAATACGTTTTATAAATCTGAAAATGATACAAAAAAAAAAAAAAAAAGAACAAAAAACAAAAAAACAAAACAAAAAAAAAAAACAAAACAAAAAAAAAAAAAAAAAACAAAAAAAAAAACAAACAAAAAAAAACAAAACAAAAAAACGTCTAACTTGCGCAAACGGCGGCGTGAAAATCTTTTTTTTTTAACTTTCCATGAAGATATAAAAAAAACAACCCAACTGACATCATTTGGTTTACATGCAGCGGACATATGACGTTTATACAACATCATTGACACGACGTAATGTTATCGCCATATGCTTGCTGGAAAGGCTCCATCTTGGGCAGCTGAGATATTTTATATTGTCTCTGCTTCTATATTTTCAGAGTGAGCACAATTTATGTAATTCGAACAATGACACGTTCGAAACACATCACGAAAACATGCCTATATAATGTTGGCCCCCTAAAACCCCACTTTTATATAGTAAAACTGGGGTTTACAGGGGTATACATTATTTCCTTATTTCTGCTGAAAAACATAGATTGTGGGTACTCGTTAGAACCGCCTCGCCGAGGCGGTTCTAACGAGTACCCACAATCTATGTTTTGAGTAGAAATATCAAAAAAAAAAAAAAAAAAAAATCAGAATTTTTATCTGAAAACTTTCAGTTTTTGGTGGTGAAATTTTCAATATATTTGAATAGGCGTGTTTTCATAATGAACTGCCAAAACAACTGCTAGTTACAATATATATGGAAAAGTGCTTTTCTTTCCACACAAAATATCCATGTTAGAGAATTATGCAACTAGTGAGTTCTGCTGAATCAGATAGAGTTATACAACTAGCTATGACATATTCATTTCTATGTTTGGCATGACAACCTATCTTTTGTATATGTGATAATGTGTAACCCATACCCTGGTTACGATGTCACTTGGTACAGATAATCATGCTTATAACTAGAAAAAAATGTATTTTGAACGGAAAGTGATTATCTACCTGCCCGGTCTGATAACCGGAAGCAGTGTATTTGAACGGACAAGGGTTATTAGCACGCTCGCGACATTATGGTGAGGTTCAGTAAACAAAATTATGTAAATGATGTGACGTTACGCGCATTTGCGCTTGAATCATCATCTGTTCCATCATTTTATGGCGATTTTGAACTTACAAAACAGTTAGAAGCGGATTTGAATATGTGATAAACAGATTATGGCATGGTTGTTTTGGTCATCGCCCCTGTATCAACCCTCGGCCATTATCTGTCCTCAGGTTAAAACCTTCGGCCAGATAATGGGCGATAACCAAAACACCATGTGATAATCTCTATTACCTGATACAGGAAAAGTTCTGCTGACTAATGTGCTCGAGAAGGGTATGCACTACATATTGGTTAGAATTTCTAAGTTTTCTTTCTAAACGGATTGTATTGCCTCGTTTTTGCAGACGTCTTACTTGACTTAATCAACTGCTCCCCTCGAACACAATTTACATATGAGCCGGGCCACAGCGTTTCCTACAAGTTTGCATGGCGCTCAGCGAAGACGCAGATCAGACTGCGCATCCGCTCAGTCTGACCAGAGTCTTCGCAGGGCACTCTGGGAGTAGCCTGGGATCCAAAGTGTCTTCAAGCGGACTGCGACTCTGAGCCGCCTGCGAAGATGCACAGGCTGATCTGAGTTTTCACTGTGCGCATATGTAATTTTGCAGGAAATGCTTCGCCCCGGCTCATCCATGTGTTTCATTGGCGTAGCGCTCATTACGTACATTACAACATGCGTAAGAAAAATACAGTCGACTCTCGTTAACTCGAATTCCAAGGGACTCTATGAAACACTTCGAGATATCCGTACTTCGACATATTAGATTTGCGAAACTGAGGAAAGCAATTAATCGAACAATCACCTTTAACAGAATGAATATGTAATTTGATTCTAAGAGATTGTGGAAAAGAGGAGAAATTGCTCTTTTCTCCTCTTTTCCACAATATTTTATTGCCTTTTGGTAGATCTCTGTGTTAAAACAGGGACCAGATTTTCACTTCGAGATAAGCGGTTATTCGAGATAAGCGAGTTCGAGATAACGAGAGTCGACTGTATCTATAATAAAGCGGTTTTAACATAAATTAATTTGCTTCTTTACTGGGAGAAAATTCTTCCCATTAAGAGTAGCTCCCGTTTTGGAAGCGATTCTAGGTTTGCATAAAAATAATCCAATTCTGGTTACGCCGTTGTGTCTGAATAAAGATATCGGCGGCCAGAGCTGTGCGTGTATGTGCGTGCGATTGCAAATATTTTGATCGTGATTCTCTCTCTCTCTCTCTCTCTCTCTCTCTCTCTCTCTCTCTCTCTCTCTCTCTCTCTCTCTCTGTATATATATATATATATATATTGCGAGACACTTCCTTGTTTATTGTCTCTTCTTGTACGGTGAAAACTGAGTTATCACTATGTATGTGCGTGCGATTGCAACTATTTGGATCGTGATTTTCTCTCTCTCTCTCTCTCTCTCTCTCTCTCTCTCTCTCTCTCTCTCTCTCTCTCTCTCTCTCTCTCTCTCTCTCTCTCTCTATATATATATATATATATATATATATATATATATATATATATATATATATATATATATACGAGGGCGTGTCAATAAATAACCAGCCTATCCCATTTCCGATGGACAGAGACGGTCACGATTTTCATGCTTTGTTTCAATATATGATTTATACATGGGTACACAATTACACGCGTATCGAGTCATTCTTTAATAAGATAAGATATTGAATGTCAAACATTGCTAGTGATGCAAAGGCATACTTTTCATCTAAAGTTGAGTACCGTGTTGTAATTCGGTACTTGTATTTAAAAGGTAAAACAGGCAAAGAAATACACGGCGAGTTAGCCGATGTTTATGGGTCTTCTGCAACATCTTATGCTCAGGTTAAATTCTGGGTAGGGGAATTCAAACGCGGTAGAACGTCCTTAGAAGATGAAGCCAGGTCTGGACGCCCACTGGATGCCACAGACGAAGAAATGGTATACTCTGATAGGCGAATTCAGGTGGAAGAAATAGCGCAGGCATAAGGCATTTCACATGGTAGCGCTTCAACAATCTTACATGATCGTTTAGGTATGCGCAAGCTAACAGCCCGTTGGGTCCCCAAATCTCTTAGCGATGAGCAAATGGCAACCAGAACACCAGCGTCTTGTTGAAGCGTTTTAGGTCAAAATATGATTTTCTGTTGCGTCTGGTGACTGTAGATGAGACTTGGGTACATAATTAAGAGCTAGAGAATAAAGCTCAGAGTCAGAACTGAAAAAAGTCAGGGTCCTTTCCATTGACCCACTCCTCAACTGCCGTCACGACTTCTTCATCAGACCGGAAATGAAGTCCACGGATATCCTTTTTTAAGTTTGGGAATAGGAAGAAGTCGCTAGCAGCTAGATCAGGCGAATAGGCAGGATGTGGTATTAATTCATATCCGTTTCGCTCTACAGCATCCATTGCAACTTTGCAAGTGTGGACTCTCGCATTGTCCTGTTGCAGCAAAACACCTTTAGAAATTTACCTTGGCGTTTTTCACGGATGGCGGTTCTCAGTTGGTCTAACAAGTTTGCATAGTACACTCTAGTTATTGTACTTCTCTTGGATAAAAAGTCCAACATAATAACGCCTTTTGCGTCCCAAAATACTGTGGCCATCACCTTGCCAGCCGGTGGTTGCGTCTTGAACTTCTTTGGCCTCGGGGACCCAGGCCCTACCCACTGACGACTCTAAGCTTTTATCTCTGACTCATAATAATGAACCCAAGTCTCATCTACAGTCACCAGACGCAAAAGAAAATCATCTTTTGACCTAAAACGCTTCAACAAGGCGCTGCATACTGATGCTCTGGTTGCCATTTGCTCATCGCTAAGGGGTTTGGGGACCGAACGGGCTGTTAGCTTGCGCATACCTAAACGATCATGTAAGATTGTTGAAACGCTACCATTTGAAATGCCTAATGCCTGCGCTATTTCTTCCACCTGAATTCCCCATCAGTGTATACCAGATCCCGAACTTTCTTACATATATTTCTTCGTCGGTGGCATCCAATGGGCGCCCAGACCTGGCTTCATCTTCTAAAGACGTTCTACCGCGTTTGAATTCCCCTACCCAGAATTTAACATGCGCATAAGATGGTGCAGAAGACCCATAAACATCGGCTAACTCGCCGTATATTTCCTTGCCTGTTTTATCTTTTAAATACAAGTACCGAATTACAGCACGGTACTCAACTTTAGATGAAAAGCATGCCTTTGCATCACTAGTCATGTTTGACATTCAGTATCTTATTGAAGAATGACTCGATACGCGTGTAATTTTGTACCCATGTATAAAACTTATTTTGAAACAAAGCATGAAAATCGTGACCGTCTCGGTCCATCGGAAATGGGATAGGCTGGTTATTTATTGACACGCCCTCGTAATGCATGAAAAATGTTGTGCCAGAATCAACATATTTGTATTTTATATCGGGGAATGACTTATAATTAGTTTCAGGATTGGGGTTTTTATGTCCAAATAAGGATTTATTAGGGCTCGTGTTTGATGAAATGAGCAAACATATATCAATTTTGACATCCTGAAGATTTCCAACACTTGGCTGGTATAGAGCACACCTGAATACAAAATAATACCAAAAATACATTTATATATGATGTAGATGATGTCGCAGGCCACAACATATCTCGACACCTTTTTGATATTCAGGTGTGCTCTATGCTACAAAGAGCTGAAAGTTATTGACAATTCTGAAAAGGGATTTTTTGCAGCTGTTTTCCAAACTTTAATGTCTATTTTAGCTTAGAAAGGAGACATTCAGAAAAAGTACCCAAACCGTAAATACTACTATTCCACTAAATGATTTCAGAGAAAACCAATTAATTAACAGACTTTGATTTTTCAGCAAATTTTAAGCATCTTTAATGCATGTTTTCCAAAGAGAATTATAATATAGGAATCAAACATGGTTTTTCATGCATTAACATTCGCCAGGTCCCGTTGGAGGAGTTGAAAACCGAGGCCGAAGGCCACGGTTTTCAACTTCTCCCTAGAGACCTGGCGAATGCTAATGCACTGAAAAACCATGTTCGATCGCTATTATTGCATAAAAACTGAAAACATTTGCTACTTTTTGCGTTATTTCTTGCACTAGTTTGTTTTGCCTTTTCGCTGATGTCTCGCGAACGTAATTTCACCGGACTATGCTCGTTCTAGGGCCGGGCAGTACACATATCATAACGGCAGCAAATCTGTGGCCGCAGTACGAACATATTGAAAGTTGCGTAGCCGTGCATTAACAGCGCGTGAATTGCCTTGTTAATACATGGCTTTTCGCCGGTTAATACAAGGCTGTTAATAACGTTCGGCACATATCTTAGAGCATTGCTATCATTTCTTGTTCAGTGATCTGGTTTGCAAACAGAGGCCCCGGATAAGTTAGTTAACATATAGATAAACAACAGTTTTGCACAAATTAGTAAGGTTAGGAATCTCATTAGATCTGCAAGATAATACTAATAATTAATATCCATTCTACTTAAATTTATATCGGACTGTTATCTGCCCGACAGGATCTTGTCGGGCCGATAACGGTCCAATGTAAATTTAAATAGAATGCTAGTTAGGTAATATTTTAAGGATATATTGCACTTAGTCCCTTTAATGAAATTTCTGGGGAGGCAATGCGTATGAACTGTTAAAACCTATTTTCGGGGGAAAAATAAGATAAATATCACCAATTTTGCCATATAGTAGTAAAGGTAAAAAATAGATTTGAAAAAGAAAAGCGTTATTATCATGATACCAACCTGGTAATTCTGAATAACTTAAAATTTCTGACAGTTCCTGTGTGTCGTCTGCTTCTTTGCCGCTGTTCGTGGCTTGTAAATCCGCGTTCTTCTGCCTTGGTTCCGCAAGTTCTGTGGGCTGTTGGGACTGAGAGGTTGAAAGATATCCAGACGGATGCTGGGATATATTAAGACGACGTAATATCTCCGCCTTTATTATAGCTACACGTTTTAATGGCTCAAAGGATGTGACGTCAAACTTCCGGCATCCGGGACAGTTTCCAATGGGAGAACCTTTGTTAAATCCATAGACAGCAGCACACACCGTAGATAACATGATGATACTGGTAGGCAGAATTTTCATTGTTTGAAAGAAATTTGTCAGACGATCTGAAATAAATAAATAAATAAATAAATCGGATTTATCATAAAACAATGCGTCCCAGACTAATTCATGGATAATTCAAGAAAACAAACTCGTAATGACAGTTTTTTTTCCATATAAGATCAGGAATTGTTGTACCTAAAACCTTCTCTGAGCTATCGGACTATCACCGAGTGGTTACGGAACATAATTGCGGATGCCAAGTCAAGTGTTAAAGTAACTGGATTGCTGGATAAACTTTTCGCCATTGTTTTTTTTCAAGGCAATCAACTGTTGTGACCACGGCCCTGTTCGTTTTCCTGCACACCGATCTCTTCTGAAACAACAACAATAACAACAACAATAGTAATAATGATAATAATAATATAATAATAATTAAAACAACACCAATAATTAGAATACAGTTCACCCTCATTATAACGACATCTGATACAACGATACAATTTAACAATGTTTTTAATACGTCAAGAAAAATGTATTTTGGATATTTGTTTGGAATCGCCTCAGTGACAAATATTACAAACATACGTTTTATGAGGAAATAAGCATAAAACAAGGCATTTCGTACCTATCATTTTGCTTAATAATGATTCTTTACAACAGCAGATTCATTTAAATGACAACATCTTTGGGACCAAATGCTGTCACTGTAAAGAGGGTTGACTGCAGCAATAATAATAATAATAATAATAATAATAATAATAATAATAATTTCAGCATTCGTTACACGCACAATAAGAATAATTTCACTCGTCCAGATGGCGTCAAGTGAGCAAGAGAACTTTATTTAGAGGCTTTTGTCACTAAATTAACATTATTTCTGAAAAAAAAATATAGTCTTATCTAGCGATGTTATAAGTTCATCTTCCACAATTAAAAGGGATTTTTCATTATAATTCGTTTTTTTTTATATTTCATTATAGTTCCTCTTTTTTGCGGTATAAATTATAAATACGACACAGTCATATATGTTAGTATCCGGTAACACAGTCATATTTTGGTTGTTGCCACACAGTCAAGGAAAAGATTCACCATATACATGTAGCACCGAATGTGCAAATAAGAACAGGAGAAATTTCCTCTCTTGGAGTCAAGCAACGCAGTAGCATTTTGGTATTTTGGACACTCGAAAAATTCAACTACGTACTACCAAATGTACAAACGTGTTAAACATACTACCGGCTCCCTAGTCTGTCCTACTAGGGTTGCCTATGGTCCGGTACCGGAGCTCTAGACTGGATCTAGAGGTCCGATACTGGAACCTTAGCCTACGAAGCTGCAGGTCCGTAACCACTCATCGGGACACTTCCCTTTATAACATAACGAAAACAAGCCTATTCAAATATACTGAAAATTTTACCACCAAAAATGAAAATTTTCAGATAAAATTTCTGATGTTTTTTCCTATTTCTGCTCAAAACATATATTGTGGGTACACGTTAGAACCGGCTCGCCGAAGCGGTTCTAACGAGTATCCACAATATATGTTTTTGAGCAGAAATAAGAAAAATAATTTATACCCCTGTAAACCCCAGTTTTACTACATCAAAGTGGGGTTTAAGGGGGTCAACATTATATAGGTATGTTTTCGTGATGATATCGTACAAATGAAACGAGTCGGAACGTGCAAAAACATACCTTCTGATATGTGGTCCAAGTCCTCTGAATCAGTGAATGAATATGCAACCAGGCCTTGAGGTTATAAAACTTTTTCATGCTCAACTCAGCTGAGCATGAAATTTTCTCTGCTAATAAATATGAAAATGCCAATATTTGGCATTTTCATATTTATTAGCAGGGAAATGTTCATGCTTAGTTATGTTTAGCAGGAAAGAATTTGGCATTGTTAGTAATTTGAGATTTATTAGCATTAAAAATTTCACGCTCAGCTGAGTTGAGCATGAAAAAAGTTTTATACCCTCGGGGCCAGGCCTCAGCGATATAGAACTTCTTTTCATGCTCAACTCAGCTCAGCATGAAATTTGTCCTGCTTATAAATCCCAAATTACTAACAATTGCAAGTTCTTTCTTGCTAAACATTGCTGAGCACGAAAACTTCTCTGCGTATAGATACGCAAATGCTTATTATTGTTGGCATTGTCATATTAATTTGCAGAGAAAAGTTCATGCTCAGCTGAGCTGAGCACAAAAAAAAGTTTTATAATCTCGGGAACAGTGCTTTATAAAGTATTTCTCTTTGTTATAGCCACATTCTTATGCTACATGTAAAACCATGGATGTTAATACATCCTACCACTCCTGGCCTACATAGCCAATGGTTAAATTCAATGATTTATTCTGCAACAAAATTGGGTGGACACGAGCGACGCTATCTGGCGCCGTTCCGACGACATTTTGACACTTTTCTGACGTCAGTCTTCGTTTACACAAAGTTAGACGTTGTAACGTCCTTTTTCTCGCGTCAACAACGTTTGTTTGTGTTTAGGTTTTACGGCCCAGTCAACCCAGTGGGGTCATGTCGAGCGCGGTCAGTTTACCTAACCACACGTTTACTGGGCGGTTAACCAGTAAGAAATGCCTGTAACGGCAGCGTTACAGTCAAAACTGTTGGCAAGATTTCTTTATATGCTGGCGGAATATTTGAAGAATCCGAAGGATACAATTACTTTTTCGACGTTTTGTTGAGTATTAAATCACAGTTTGTCGGTCCGCGCTCGTGATTTGATCTACTTTATAACTGACCTCCAAAGAGTGATTTATTATTCAACAAATCACTGCTAGAGCTGATCTATTTCTTAAATGACGCACAGTGCGGTATTTTGTAAATCATACGAAAACAGAATCACACGTCAGTGTACGAGAAACTGTCGACGTCACCGTGTGTTTAATGATGTGTTACAACGCAGAATGTAGAAATATAGAAATTTCTACATTTTGCGTGGACTCTCACATGCGACTTGTAGAAATTTCTACATTTCGCGTAAGCGTCAATGCAAAATGGAGAAGTTTCTACATTTTGCGTGGACTCTCACATGCGAAATGTAGAAATTTCTAGATTTCATGTAAGCGTCAACGCAAAATGTTATAATTTCTACATTTCGCGTTACCATCAAGGCAAATTGTAGACATCACGAAAAACATGCCTATATAATTTTGACCCCCTTAAACCCCACTTTTATATAGTAAAACTGGGGTTTACAGGGGTATACGTTATTTTTCTTATTTCTGCTCAAAAACATAGATTGTGGGTATTCGTTAGAACCGCCTCGTCGAGGCGGTTCTAACGAGTACCCACAATCTATATTTTGAGCAGAAATATGAAAAAATATCACAGTTTTTTATCTGAATTTTTTTGTTTTTTTGGAGGTGAAATTTTCTATATATTTGAATAGGCGAGTTTTCGTAATGATTTTCTACACTTTGCTTTTAATAGGCTGGAAAGCTACGTTTTAGCTCTACTATACGAAATAAGTACAACTGTGTACTGACATCAGTCATATTTAAAACTTTTATTTTTGTGTCACGAGGTGACGGTCGTCGTGATTTCCAGTACATGGATTTGGCTTAGACGGACAGCCAGATGACGCCAGTGACAAAAGCAATACTTCTCCCATATGGAGACAGATAAAACAGCTAAATTCACTAATGGAACTTTTTTCTTCATTTCTACATTTGCGTTGTAACAGCAATGCAATCCGTTGTTCTTACTCTGGGCAACATAGAACGCATGCATACATGTAACACGGTCAAGTGAGTGCGTTAGATTGGATAGGGTGCCCATTCAGAGATCGTCCGGTTGTAGAATGGAATCAATACTGCGGGTGTCTCGGGTTGATATGGGATATGATATGAAAATTGCCATATTATAATCTATTTATCATACAGTTTTCTTTCTGACAAGTTTGCTTATCTCATATCGTATGCGGAGTCAAATGCAAGACCGCCGAGTGCTTCGAATGTGGTGATACGGGTTTTTTCCCGGGCAAAAACAGCCGTATCACCCACGTGACCTCGTGATATGTTTTTTTTTTTTGTTTTGCTCTGGCAAAAAAAAACCGTATCACCCATGTGACCCATTATCACACCTTTTGCGCTCCACAAGAGTGACATGTACTTGAAAGCCATGTTAGTATCACATATGCAAAATGAACATATTTTCTAGTAAATGTATGATAATGGGTTTTACTACTGTAAACATGATAAAAACGGACCCACTATGTAACGAAAATAATTATGAATTAGAAAAAAAACAACAAAAAACAACAACAAAAAAAAAAAAAAAAAACAACGAGAACACGAAGACGTATAACATGAAACATCATATTATACAAAGGCATTGCTGATAGTAAGTTCATCTATTTAAATACTTGAAGTATTTGGTAAAATCTGCATGAAAAAAAACAACAACAAAAAAAACAAAAAAAAAAAAAAAAAACAACAACAAAAAAAAAAAAAAAAAAAAAAAAAAGCAAAAACAAAAACACTATTTATTAGATATATTAAGAGCAGATAACTTTAGGACGTAAATGACCAGAGTAGTGGGCCTAGAATTAGTATGCTTTACAGCGTAAATTTTTATTAAAATATTCTATAAAAGAACTGATTTTTTTTCACATATATCAAGAGCAGATAGCTCAAAAATCAGAATATGCAACTTATAGTATTCTCTACATCTGTAAAATTTCATCAAAATATTCCATATAGTAATCGAGCTACTGGTCAAAATTCATGTTTTATATGCGGCCGCCGTGAAAGCAGCCGCTGGTTATTCACCCGTCTGCCGGTTGTCCGACACCTTATATACCCGACAGCCGTGTGAATATACACGACCGCCGTGGCAATGGCTTTTACAGCAGTAGACGAGTTTTCCGATTACTTGCGCCGGGCTGGATCCCGGCGTATCTATTTGATATGCAACTTATAGTATTCTCTACATCTGTAAAATTTCATCAAAATATTCCATATAGTAATCGAGCTACTGGTCAAAATTCATGTTTTATATGCGGCCGCCGTGAAAGCAGCCGTTGGTTATTCACCCGTCTGCCGGTTGTCCGACACCTTATATACCCGACAGCCGTGTGAATATACACGACCGCCGTAGCAATGGCTTTTACAGCAGTAGACGAGTTTTCCGATTACTTGCGCCGGGCTGGAGCCCGGCGTATCTATTTGAGATTGTTTTTGTAAAATGTGTATGCATTTGAAGAACATCGGTTTTCTTCCAGTTTTATGGGGTTCTTAGTGGGGTTATATATAACTATTCACCCCTAACTTTTTTTTTTATTATTATTCTAAGTCACACTTTTGCAGCAGAGAACTGTGCTATTGGTAACATAGTGAAATAAAAAATGGGAAGTACTGTGTAGAATGAATGTAGCAATGTGGGTTTTGCTCATTTAAAAGAGAAATGAGCAGTTTTTTTTTCTGTAGGAGCCCCAGTTTGACCATTCGACCTGAAATGAGCTTGTTGCTGTCAATATTCGTACACGTTTTGATTTTTTCATTTCGTTTTTTTTTTCGTCGTACAACGAAGAAGGGACAAAAGATATTTTTCTTTGTTTACGATTGGAAATACATGTATGCATTCTCAAATCGAACGGATTATAAGCTGGTTTAATAATACAGTTTAATTTTATATTCAAGCATGGAAAGATTTGGGCCGAAAGAAAACGTTATGAGTGGAGAAAAGAACGAAACACTGCTACATAGATGATTTCGGATATAGTATGTTCGGTCTAGGCTATGGATGGCGACATATAATTATGTATGCGGTCTAGAAAACAGACGATCATAGTTGATATTTTTTTTACATAGCTCTGATAACGTCTATAATGATTTTATCGTTGAGTATTGCGATAGTTTATATAATTACAACCTTCCATAAATTATAACAGTTTTTCACTACACTACGATCTGTAGGGAGCTAAGTAATGCATGACAGATAAGTTTCCCGGCGTATTGATGCTTTGCATCAATGTTTTCTTGTTCTTGTTTCGAATGATGACAGCCCTGAAAACGAGGACAAATACAGACTAAAATCGGAACGAGCTTTCCATTCTAAACGGCTTGCGCGCGTACGCGCAAGCCAAACACTAACCAGACACGCCTTATATAAGAAATGGACTTGTCCAAAGACTTACTGTAGATGAGTCAATTCGGCTTAATGGGTTAAATGAGTAAATGCCATGACTTACATATAGCTCTAGCTACCAACGGTCATTCCTTTTATAATCTATTTTTTCCATAAAATGGTCCAAGAGGACAAAATGTGTGCACCAGAAATCCATTAACACCGGTTAAGTTTTCACTCCTACACAAGAGAGGAAATGAGTGCAGAATAAAAAAAACCCAAAAAAAACACAGGCATATACATTACAATTTCAGTTGTTTTTAGGATTTACAGGGGCGTTGTCGTAAAGAACAGAAACACGCTGACTAAATGACATAATTGGCAACGCGTTATCGTTACTGAAGCAATAATGACTCATCTTCGAAAAGATGCCATTTGTAATTATCCTCAGTTTTCAGTTTGCTTCACCTTCGCCAGGAAACAGAATCCTTATTACTTTTCCACAGATTGCCATTACATACAGTAATTGCATACAGTCGAACTTCAATGGCTCGAACATCTTAGTACCATGGAAATTTGTTTTAGACATGGGTAGTTCGACCCACTGAGGGTCAATCATAGCGCCAGGTTAGGAGGCCAATGGGGATAGTTTAGTGATGTATATTTGATCGTATATAAAATAATGTATGTTGAGTGTAATCATTAGAATCGTCTCGATGAGTTCTTTGGACCAGGAAATTTGCTATAGACATGGGTAGTTCGAGCCACTGAGGGTTAATCATAGCGTCAGGGCAGGAGGCAAATGGGACAGTTCAGGGATGTCTTTTAGTTTTTCTGTTTAAAAAATGGTATTTAGAGTATATTTATTAGAATCGCCTCAATAAGGTGATTCTTATGAGTACACAACTTACATCTTCATGATAGAATAAGATAATATCCCATGATAAAAAAAAGTCTCTAAAATATCCTCTGATATTTGTTTTCCTGATATGAGCTATCGGAAGAATTTTCTAGGGACTCAAAAGCGAGTTCGAATCAGCCACTAGTATGGGATTGAGTACTCAGTTTCTGCTAACCCTAGAATCGGAAAGATGTATGATTTATTTCCATTACGAAATCACGCCTATTCAAATATATAGAAAATTTTAACTCCAAAAACTGAAAATTTTCAGATAAAAAACTTTGATATTTTTCATATTTCAGCTCAAAACATAGATTGTGGTACTCGTTAGAACCGCCTCGCCGAGGCGGTTCTAACGAGTACACAATCTATGTTTTTGAAAAGAAATAAGACAAATACTGTATACCCCTGTAAATCCCCTTTTTACTGTATAACAGTTGGGTTTAAGGGGGTCAAAATTATATAGGCGTGTTTTCGTGATGGATATAGGAAGAAAGTCCTGGCATCACTGTATAGCAGATATGCATACATTACTTATCGTGAAAGAAAATTTGCATGTTTCTATGGAGGCCCAGTTGTGTCTTAACCAGTCCTTAGTATACAAAACCATCCCAGTCAGGGTAGCTGACGGGCCGCTAACGGCCCGCTCTAGATTTATGTAGAATGATAGCTGGGATGTGAATTCAGATTAAAATCGTTAAATGAAAGAAAACGTGCTCAAAACAGAAAGCAGAATGTTTATTTTCTCATGCGCATATGCAAACATGAAGCCATGATTGACACCCCGGCTGTTTCCGCATTTAGGGAGAGTATCCTGTTTTCCTGTATGGCATCAATTTTTAAATTCCGTATGCAAACTGCATTTCAAATAAACCTTCTACCATTTTATATAGCATTTATTAGAAGGTATATAGAAATGGATCAACACCAAAAATGTTCGATTTTTCATCAAATATAGCCACAAACAATTAACCTGTAAGAAAACGTTTGATTTCATATTTTATGACACCATTTTGAATAACACATTCTAAATTTTACCAGACATCTTTCGGTCGTTCGTGCTTATGATTTTGCTATAAAAATATTCGTATAAAACAGTCTATTGTACTTACGTTAGTCTTAAAAAATGCATGTTGAGGAGAATAGTCGCGCACTTCTTCATATACATAATTTCAAAACCTTTGTTGATGAACTAAACTCGGTAAGAATGTATAAAGACCAAATATGATAAGTGACGTTATTTCCGCAAACAAAAATGTTCATCAAAATTCCCTAAAATACACACCGTTTTACAAAACGCGACAAGAATTTGAAACAATCAGTACTAATTTACATTCAGTCATCAACTGTACAGATTAATTTATCGCAAGTTGGGTGTATTTTACCTGTGTACTAAACGCTTAACAGAACTTAACCCTTCTCTTCCTGAACATGACATGCCCTGTTTTCGCAAACAGTCTTGATCCAGATCAGTTGGCTTCTTGAAGCCAAGAAGCCAACTGATCTGGATCTGCACTGTTTGTCATTAAATGTGTAAATATCTATAAAAACTCGGATCAAGTAATCTGATTGGCTGGAAATTAGAAGTGGGTGTGGCATCTTAATTTATTCAGCATGACAAGGGTTAAGTTGCTTGGCAAAGTATAAACCAGTAGCATGCAAAATGCATGCAGATTTCCAAATGCAATTAGTTTTGAATTGCCATACAGCGGTTTTGTATGAACCAATATCCAAGCTTTATATATATACAAAAACTCAGCCGTATATCATTCCGATTGTAGGGTTAGGTTTTTCTCCCTTTTTTTTTTTTTTTTTTTTGCAAGATGCAGAAATTGAGAAACCTGACTACACGGTAAACGAGACATCGATGTTCAAGTCATTGAAGTTTTTCTGTACTGTGCAACTTGTATCCTGACTGTCTGGATGCCCCTGCGGATAAAACACACGCAACTTGTAATTCGGAGCTGCATCCGAAATACCTTTCACCTCTGCAAATCAAAACAGATACTTTTGCCAGCAGTGTAGATCCAGATGATAGGAAATAAAACGAACTGACACATTTTTGCCCGCCCGTGCGTGCGTCCACAGTTATAAATCACGACTCCTCCCAAAGTGCAAAAGCGATTTGAACCCAAGTTGAGAGAAATATGGCATGGGTAGGAGGAATTCGTGTTTACGGATGTGTGCTTATTCTAAATGGTTGCCATGGCAACCGAAATATCCAGAAAATGGTAAAATGCCATCTTCAGAATATTCGACTAAATTCAAATTGGAAATCTTTAACCAATTTATGCCTGGTGTTCCATAAAAGGGAAATTGACAGACCTGGTAGACCCAGCTCAGACGCCGCAGAACGCGGCGTCTGATCAGGATCTACACTGTTTGCGTTAAATGGAGTTTTATAAAACATAGTTGTAATAAAAACAACCAGACACCTCTTGTATTGGAATAGACCTGTCCAAAGAGCTGCGGTAGAAGAATCTACTTGGCATACATTGGTTAAATGTAATCCCTCTCCAAAACGTTTGAAGCAAATTTGGCAACACTGATCACCAGAAAGGCTTCTACCAAGCTTATGCCAATTTGATTTGTTGCCATGTCAAACGAAATGCTCCAAAGTGTTATAATTGGACACCTTCTCCATAACGAATGAAGCGATCTAAACTAATTTAAACTTGACACGAATGTACTTTTATGCCAATTTGATTTGTTTGCGATGGTTTGGGTCTATGCTGTTTGCTCAGACATACCTGCTTGTCTGAATATTTTAAGGCTGGCACAATTAATCGGATAACCGATCGATTAATTGATCGATAAATTCCACAAAAATGATTATCGTCACTGATTTGCTAATAATCGATTATTTGATTCCGTGGCTGTTACATTACCGTATTTATCCTAAGGATTCGGGCACCTCAAACTGTTTTCCATACGTGTTCTAAAATTTGAACAAGTACGATTTACTACCCAATATTGTGTCTAAAAGTAGGTGGATGAGTGGCAAACAGTGTAGACCCTGATGAGTCTCATCTGGGTCTACACTGTTTGCTCAGGTCTATTTGTCCGAATACACACGGTAAAGTTTAATATATGGCGCGAGTCGTGCTCAGACAGTAAACTTCACTGATTACTAATCGATTATCGACCAAAATGGCAGGACTGATAATCGGTTATCATTTTAGCCCAGTCTGATCAGGGTCTTCGCTGTGCGCCCAGTGGGTAGCTAAGGACTCAATTCTTCATACAGACAGCGAAGTCTCTGATCAGACTGGGTGGATTCCCAGGTTGATCTGAGTCTTCGCTGGGCGCACATGCCATTTGTTGGTTTTATCATGCGGTGGCTAAGATCGACTGGCAGAGACTAGAGGAACTGCACGTTAAATAATACATTGTGAGAAGGTTAAGGCGGAACTTGGGTTGACTTGGGAGTAGGGGTGGGGTGAGCAATGAAGTGTCAAGTTTACATTTTTCAGGACACGGTTGTTTAGCAAACCATACTGACTGGTATGAGGAGTAAGTTTTCATTAAAAGGTCTGCTCTGGTGCGGTTGGGGTGGGGCAAGGGGTGGTCTGGGACCTGGAGACTGGATCAAATTCCATTTTTTCAGCGCTTAGAGGACTAAGCCTGCCCATAAAAAGGTAAACTGACCGGCTCGACATTACCTTAATAATGTTGGCTGGGCCGTTAAACTCAAAACCAAACCAAATCAAACCAACTTTTTCAGAACATGGTTATGTCGTATATCAGGGCTGTGGTTGATCTGGGACCTAGAGATTAGATTAAATTCTTTTTCAGCGCTTAGAGGGCTAAGCCTGCATCCCACCCCGCCCCCTCTCCCATCCCCATGACCTTAATAGTGTTGACTGGACCGTTAGACGCAAAACCAAACCAAACCAACTTTTTCAGAACATGGTTATCTCGTATATCAACTAAACAGGCATTAAGTTCAGAACACGCCTTTACTTAAATATTTGAACTGGGGCAGTTTAATGCCAAGGTGCGGGGATATGCGATGGGATGCCATCGGCTGCGCTCATATAATGGGAGACAGCAGTCAGTTAACTCCTTTGACTTCTCTCTGTAAACAACTAGGTCAAAGCAATTGGTTTCCTCTGCATTTATTATCAATATCTCCATTGAGAATAGTTTCCTTTTCCTTGAGAAATCCAATTAAAACATGGTCATATATCAATATGGTATTTAAAGTATAAACCCCCCCCCCCCCCCCCCCCCCCAAAAAAAAAAAACAAAACAAACAAACCTGTTTTATGTAATCAAATAATATTTAATAAATATTTCATGCTGTGGTGGAAAAGTAAGTTAAAAATCATTTAAAATTGCAATCAGGACCTATTTTATATACAGTCGACTCTCGTTATCTCGACCGTTTATCTCGAATATCGCTTATCTCGAAGTGAAAATCCGGTCCCTTTTAAACATGAAAAATCTAACAACAGATAACAAAATATTGTGGAAAAGAGGAGAAATTGCTCCTCTTTTCCACAATATTTTCAATACATCTCTCTATCTTCAGGAGTCAAATTACATATTCATTTGTAAAATATGGTTGTTCGATCTATTTTTTCCTCAATTCTGCAAATCTGATATGTCGAGGTGCGGATATCCCGAAGTAATTTAGAGAGTCCCTTGGATTTCGAGATAACGAGAGTCGACTGTATAAGAAAACATCAGAAATTCCAGTTGAAGGACACAGTTAGTCTTGTTCTACCTTGCGTTTTATCTATCAATGGAGATAATAGAAATGTATTGCTATCTCATTAAATATTCCATCAATTTTCATGCTACTGGTTTCCCTCATTACCTTTCTAAAGTTATGTTCCGGAAGGTTAAAAGAATCTCTTATACATCCTACACATTTTGCACGAACGTGAACATCCACAGTTTTAGGATTACACGAGGTACGACATTGCTAACTGGGAATGGACTGAGGGCCACTCTTTCAAAAATAGTTTGTCTCCCTTCTGAAAAAGGGATCTACGCTAAAAGGAAATAATTTGCTCCCAATTTAAGAAAAGCGTTCTACTCTAAAAGGAAAGGATTTCGCCCAACGGGGACAAATTCCTTTAAGAGCAGCTCCTTTTCAGGGGGACTTTGTGTGCATAAACTCAAAAAGGACAAGTTGCCTCCCTTGTGAAATGGTGGAAAATGTACCAAGTATATCCTTTCGCCTTAACTCCACAGTTTTATGACACAACCAATGACAACCAAGAAGCAAGAAGATTATAATAGTTATAAAATCAAAGCACTAACAGCACTAGTGTATCGATTGTTTCTGAGTGTAGCCTGGGAAACTGGTCCTAAACAGGGACTTAAGACTGTTTTATTCAATCCTTAACTTCCTGTAATTTAAGCAAACAGTGCAGATCCTGATCAGACGCCGCGTTCAGCGGCGTCTGATCTGGATCTGCATTGTTTGCCAATGTTCCAAAGGCCTCAGGCCAAGTTTTACAGATAACTCTCTATCAATAGCACTTTAACTTTACAGCGACAAGAACAGCGCGTTACCTGGATTCCGTCTAACTCGCGGTTTACTTACATTGGTAAATGATAATCACGTAGACAACTACCCTAAGGGAATTTTGGCGTTTGTACACTATGACTCGATTGTAAACAATCGACCCCAAAAAAGATAAAATAAAGTCATCTTCTATAGTTCCTATTTCAAGGTAAGATGAAAACTGGTGACAGTTTCGGACAGTTTTCGTTCTTTTTGCAATAAACATATTTTGTGGTACTCACTGAAATCGCCTCATCGAGGCGATATAAATGAGTGCTACAAGATATGTTTTAATGCTAAAAATAACCGTAGCTCAGATAAGAGGGGTAGCCACATTAACATTTTTCTTATTTCTCCACGAAAACATATGCCTCGGCACTTCTAATGTGTACCGGAAGCATGCTTTCGTGGAGGTATAAGAAAAATATCAGTACTTTTTGGTTGAAAAACATCACGAAAATATACCTATATAATTTTGACCCCCTTAAATCCCACTTTTATATAGTAAAACTGGGGTTTACAGGGGTATACATTATTTGTCTTATTTTAGCGTAAAAAACATAGATTGTGGGTACTCGTTAGAACCGCCTCGGCGAGGCGGTTCTAACGGGTACCCACAATCTATGTTTTGAGCAGGAATATGAAAACAATCAGATTTTCTTTTTATCTGAAAATTTTCCTGTTTTGGTTGTAAAATTTTCAATATATATTGAATAGCCGTGATTTCGTAATGAATGTGCCCTATTCGCAGCTATGATAACATTTGTTTCTTCTGAAAACTCCCTCTATAATAGTTCCACGTAATAATGCCTAGAATCCGTACTTTGGCTTCCCGTTGCAAGTTCTTTACTGGCACCGAATCCCGAACAAATCCAAAATCAACAACTTCCAGTGATCACCACAAAATATGTTTTGATGCAAAAATAACATTTTCCCTCTGGACATTCCCTCTATTATAGCAGTATGTAATAATGCCAAGAACCCATACTTTGACTTCCTGTTGCAAGTTCAGTGGCACCACATCCTGAACAGTCCCTGTCTCTCAGTGGTACTTTACATGGTTTTAGATATATTAAGCTATTTAAAGAGCCGCACCACGAAATCTGCTGCAAAGCTATTAAAATGCAATTTGAGACGCTTTATCTAAAGATCGCCAACTAAGAATACTTAACATTAATAGCTCGCAAATTCCCGCCCATTGTTTTTTAGGCAAAGTGTCTGTAAGCATCTTATAATTCTGTATACACGAAATCGAAATCAGCCTCCTACTCGCAAAAAAGCAAACAAACAAAATATCTCACAAAAACAACTAAAAATGTGTCCGTAAATGGATAGGAGAACAGCGAATGCCCTGATCAGACATCCTATTTGCGCAGTCTGACCTGGGCCTTCGCTGTATGCACTTGTAGCAGGAACGGACTGGCTACAGCCTCGAAAAAAAAGAAAGCTACACGCAATACCGTATGTTAACACATAGGCTTTTTAATTCTTTCAGACCTGCAGACCAAAACGGACACATTTACAAACAGTGTGGATTCAGATGAGACGGCACGTAACGAGCCGTCTCATCTGAATGCACACTGTTTGCCAGTCTGTTTTTTTTTTTTTTTTTTTTTTTTTAATAATAATGGATGTTTCGAAATTTAAAGATGGAAGAGTCCATTCCAGAAACTGAGGGTGAAAGATTGAATCTATGGCATTTCTACTGAAAAGAAAGTGAGAACGTGAAGAAAATGAGGTTATTAAGTCTACTGAGATAGATTTGTGCACTCCTAAATGCAAGCAGAAATGAAACGCAAAGCACGAAAAGAGCCATTATGCAATTTGCGAACAATGTAGGTCCAGATCAGCATACGCAATTATGCAGTCTGATCTGAATATTCTCTTCGTCGACATAGACTTCAGTATCCTTTGTTTCTGTAAGCGGACAACCCAGGCCGAGATTAGCCTGCGCGAATATGCAGGCTAATCAGGGCCTGTGTTGTCCATCAATTGCTTAAGGGCCCATTACGTGCGTTACGCATCAGATAAAAAATACAAGATTAGTTAGAAAATGCATAATAATGCATACCTAGGTTTATCCCGGTTTTCACTGTACAGTATTAGAGAACATGAGATCGTTACCTTACATAGGCTTGTTAACGTAATAGCACACACACATACACACACACACACACACACACACACACACACACACAAACGCGTACGCAAGCACGACTAGATTTAAAGAAAAGGAAGAAAAGGCTTAGAGTGCAGAAAAAAGTATTGCTCTTTGAGAAAATATTTCCGACAAAATAGTTACAAAATTATAGTTCATATCTGAAGCTATTTTAGTAATTTCTGCAAGAAACATAATTTATAATTTCTTGGAGGAAATATTTCCTCCTAGAGCAAAGAAATATTTTCTTTAGAATGCTATCACGCGAGGAGAGTAGATGACGTAACGTCGCAAAACTTATTGCCATTATTTAGAAACGTCAAAAAAGCGTAAAATAAAATCTGAAGAAAATACTCATTTTTATGAAATGTAATATATAAGTTAATATATATTGCGTTTAAATTACAGGAATATTTTCCGCAAGACTTGCAAACCTTATAAACAAGCTCACGCTAATGTTTATCGGATTTGCAAATCTCTCGGAAAATAATTCCTGTATTTTAAACCCAGGGTGAAAAAACTCTGTTTAACTCTGTTGTTTCTAAGATGTTATACAATGAGTGCTGTTTTATGTAATTAAGATATCTTTGACATAACCAGGTACAAACTTTTGAAGTTAATGCGTACACTTTTTTTTCTGGTATCATTATGAAAACAAGCCTATTCAAATGTACTGACAATTCTACCACCAAAAAATGAAAATTTTCAGATAATAATTCGGATATTTTTCATATTTCTACTCAAAACATAGAGTGTGGGTACTCGTTAGAACCGCCTCGGCGAGGCGGTTCTAACGAGTACCCACAAAAATCTATGTTTTAGAGCAGAAATAAGAACAATAATGTATACCCCTGTAAACCTTAGTTTTACTATATAAAAAGTGGAGTTTAAGGGAGTCAATATTATATAGGCTGTTTTTGTGATGTTTAGCGAGCGTTGGCATGTCAAGGTCGAATTTGAAGAGGTATCCATACGCATGGTAGGGTTTCGCTATTTCTGCCAAGGGAGACATCTTTTGTGAATTCCTGTTTGCTTTACTGCACTTCAAAACTCCCTTCATTTCAAAGAAAATTGTCTGAAGTAAATGAAGCCAAGTTGCTCGCCTCGTAAGCACACCAAATGACCTTGGTTTGCTGAATGTCAGCGACTTCGTTCGCAATATAGGCGTGCTATGAATCATAGAAGAAGAGTTAACAGTGTGGAAAATTTCCAGTTTTTTTTTTCAAGATGCTTGCAAGGCATATAAAAACGTCTTAATAAACATTTCAATGATTACAAGACGGACTTTATTAAAAAATTGCGTTCGCGTAAATACGTCAGACCCAAAAGCTTACTGGAGTTTACATAAAATTTCTCTTGAAGTATTTGCTGAGCATTTCAAGAAGCTTAATACTGTGCCAGAGGGAAATGTGGGTGTACTCCTACAAATGTTTCAGAGTTTAGCTTGGAGTTAAATGCTGAAATTACTGAGCAAGAAGTTTTGCAAAGTTTGAGTAAATTGAAACTGAACAAGGCATGTGCCACTGATTTGATTCTTAATGAATTTTTAAAATCTTCTAAAACTAAAATGCTATCTGCAGTTACAAGGTCGCAGGGATTTATCTCCCCTATATATAAGAATAAAGGTGATAAAGCAAGCCCTGATGGTTATAGGGGGATAACTATTTTGAGTTGCTTCGGTAAGTTATTCACTACAGTCTTAAATAATAGGCTAAATAGATATTTCGAAGACATGAACATATTGAATGAAGAGCAAGCTGGCTTTCGTAAAAACTACAGTACCACCGATCACATTTTCAACCTAAAATGTTTAATTGACCTTTATTTGTTTAGAGGAAAAATACTTTATTGTGCATTTATTGATTAAAAGAAAGTAGTTGACTTTGTTAACCGTGTATACCTACGGCAGAAGCTACTTAACAACAGTATTGATGGCAAACTGTTTAAAATTATTCATAGTTTTTATGCTAATGCTAAGTCCTGCGTTAACTTGAGACATTTACGATCTGCAACATTTTCTAGTAATGTTGGTGTTCGCCAGGGTGAGAATTTATCGCCGATTCTGTTCTCCATATTCTTGAATGACCTAACAGAATTTATTTCCCATGCTTATGATGGTTTGGCTAATGTTGCTGACATGGCAAAAATTCTTTTAAGCATTAACGACACAGAAGTTTATCTAAAACTGTATATCTTGCTGTATGCGGATGATACTGTGATTTTTGCTGAATCAGCTACTGTACTTCAAGCGGCATTAAATGCTATGTATCTATACTGTAAATCATGGGATCTTGAGGTTAATCCAACCATGACTAAAATCACAATATTTGCTAACAGGAAATTGCAGCGAAATCCAGTGTTCACGTATAACGGTCAACAATTAGTCATTGACAAGGATTTTGTATACTTAGGTGCTCAGTTTTCTTACAATGGCAATGCTTTTGGTGTGTTAAGAAAATCAAGAAATTGTTTCTACCTATAGACATTCAACTTCAACTTTTTGATAGCATAGTAAGTCCTATTTTACTTTATGCTTCTGAAGTGTCTGGGTTTGAGAACTGTGATATTCTTGAAAACTTTTGTGTCCAATTTTACAAGCTGATACTGAAAGCTAAAAAATCAACACCAAACGATATTTTGCATGGTGAACTGGGAAGGTATCCAATTAGCATTGCAGTTAAAGCTAGAATGGTAGGATTTTGGCAGCGGTTAATTAATGGAAAACGAGACAAAATTTCCAATAAAATTTACTTGTTATGCATGAAAAATACTTTTTGTCATTCAAAGTGGCTTAAGCATCAAAAACATTTTTCACGAATGTAACAGGGTTGATGTTTGGCTAAATCAAAAGGCCCCTTTAAATATTGCAAAAGTCATTAAACTCAAACTTATAGAGAATTACAAGTTGCTTTGGAAGGAGTCAGTTTACAAAAGTCCTAAATGTTTAACTTACAGGATAGTCAAGAAGGAGTTCCAGAATGGAAACTACTTTAACATTTTACCAATAGATCTTGCAATCCCTTTCTTCCACTTTAGATCTCTAAACCGTAAAATGCCCATTGAATGGGTAAGATTTCTTGGTACTGTTAGAGATGACAGAATTTGTGAGTTATCTCTTTACAGACTTGGTGATGTGTTAGATACGCACTCATTTTGAAGATTTGCGGAAAGTTTATTTGCCAAGAGACGTGTTTACTTGGCCTAATACTGTAAAATTTGAAAACCTCATGAGTTCAAGTAATATTGATACTCAGTTGCTTTTTAATATTGCAAAATATTGCAAAGTGGTGCTAAAACATTCCAGGAAATTTTCAGGAATATTTAATTTAATTTGCACAAAAGTGACGTTTATGCCATTCGTTGGCAATGGCAGGGTATTGTGATGGTGGAGAAATTTAACAACTCTAAAGGTCCTAGGTTTTCGGATATGCCTCTTATGGTGGATGGTGCAACTCAGGGCCCAGTTGTTCAAAGCTAACGACATCGTTAGTTAACGATTCGTTAAAATTTACATCGAGTAATACGCAGATATGCTGAAATTTTTTACTGAAAAAATGTGAGTAGCTACTCACACTTTTCAGCAAAAATATCAGAATGTTGTGTATTAAATCTGCTAAAACAGTTAACGAAATGACCCTTAACGAGCTCGTTAAGCTAACGACGCTTTGAACAACTGGGCCCTGGATTGGGGTGTTTCGTGTAGCATTCCAATCTGGGTCTGTGCTGTTTGCCTTGGTATTGGTCTGGATCTGTGTGCTCTCGGGAGCAGTCCAATCTGGGGCTGTACTTCTGTGGGTATCTTTTTAATGATATTTGCGACAGCTTTCTCCCAATCCTGATATTTTGGATTTTTATTGTACCATACTAAGTAAAAGACAATTTGTAATAGTTACATGCAGCTTTCTAGCCAACAGGACACTGAGCTTCTAGTCAAATGGATATTAAAATACTCTAGGTGAATTGAACACCATTAATTAGTTTTCTGAATTGCTCCGAAAAGCTACTAGATTATTGTTATTGTCAGGGTTGTATTCTCTGGTCTTGATTTATACTTACTCTTGGTCACAGCCATGTGACCATGAGGATGATTAAGAATATTCTTCAATACCATAATTTGCAACTTTTCTCAGATATTTTATTACATGCGTTTCATTTGTTGAAAGTTTTGAATAATGCTCAAGTTGGAGTTACAGTCGATAATAACAATCTTGAAAATATTGTAAATCTTGAAAAATGGGATATACTCTATAAGGAAAGAATTTGCACCCTCTGGGAGCAAATTCTTTCATTAAAGAGTAGACCTCTTTTCAGAAGTAAACAAAACAATTTTGGACAGAGGTGTGCTGTTTACCCCGGAAGAGTTTCAATATAGGGATCAAACATGTTTTTTCATGCATTAACATTCGCTAGGTCCCGAGGGAGGTGTTGAAAACCGAGGCCGGGGGCCAAGGGACCTGGTGAAAGTTAATGCATTGAAAAACCATGTTCGATCGCTATTATGGCATAAAAACTGAAAACATTTGCTACATTTCGCGTTATTTCTTGCACTATTTTGTTTCGCCTTTTCACCGATGTCTCACGAACGCAGTTTCCACGGACTATGCTCGTTCTAGGGCCGGGCAGTACACATATCGTAACGGCAGCAAATCTGTGGCCCCGGTACGCTAATATTGAAAGTTGCGTAGCCGTGCATTAACAGCGCGTGAATTGCCTTGTTAATACATGACTTTTCGCCGGTTAATGTACGGCTGTGAATAACATACGACACTGCTTTTTATGCAATAATTTCACACAAAGTGGTATGACATAACACAAAACGTATACGAAACCAACAAAACCAACACAATGGCATGTTAGTCCAGCGGAAACTCAGATCAGCCTGGGCATCCACCCAGTCTGATCAGAGCGTTCGCTGTGCGCTCAATAGGTTACCTGGAATCCAAGCTTTCTTCATGCGGACAGCAAAGACTCTGATCAGACTGGGAGGATGCTCAGGCTGATCTGAGTTTTCGCTGGACTAACATGCCATTTTGTTGGTTTTGTCATGCGCTGGCTCAATTATTTCATTTAACTGGCGACCAAATTTATAAAGTTGTAAATGGTAATTTACAGTGCTAGTGTTGAAAACTAAGACTTCGTAAACATCTTTTTTTACTTTTGTTTATTTCCACCAAATTAGGGTACATGTGTTCAAGGGCAGAAAAAAGGTACATGTGTTCAAGGGCAGAACAATTCCAAAACTTTTTTGTGATGTAAACTTTTTATACCGACACTCGATACAACGACAAAATTCGTTATTATTACAATGTGTGTCCCGAAACCTTCGCTTAAGAGGTAATTATTAGTAAAAAAATTATGCAAGAATACGGTCTTTAATACTTTAAAGAAACATATGTTTTGGCTATTAGTTAGAATCGCCTCGGTGAGGCGATTCTAACAAATATCCAAAACATATGTTCTATGAGGAAATAAGAACAAAACAAGACCTTTCTTACATAACAGTCTGCTCATTAAGTATTCTGTACAACAGCAAACACATTTTAATGTCAACGTCTTTGGGAACAAATGATGTCGTTGTAACTAGGATTCATTGTATTTTGTCAGTCTATGGCTAACCTTTAATTTGAGACCAAATTTGGAAATCAAGGAATATTTTGATGATCAGAATTTACCCAAATGCTATAATGGGAGCCTATGGAAAAGTAATTAGGCTCCTGGTCCCTAGAAACTTCGGGATCTTTGATGCTACTGGCAACCCATTGACTCTTTCGGCGTATCATTTCAGATGACAGTTCTGTGTGAATTGTTTTTAAACAAATTATTAATGGGAAATCCATTTATAGCTAAAATTCAAAGACCGGCTGTCAAACAGCGTAGATACTAATTAGACGGCCTATAAAGAGCCGTCTCATCGGAATGTATGGTGTTTGCAAAAGAGTCCTATTATTGCCTGCCTCACCGAAAATTACTGTCAGTAGTTACTGTCACGGTTTCGTCTGACGCAAAAAACGCCTAGCAAATACACAGCGTCGCAGGAACGTTGTTACAAAGTTGCTGCAACGTCACGATGTTGCAGCAACGTTGTTACAAATATGCTGCAACGTCACGATGTTGCAGCGAAACGTCGTTCCAACGTCGCTGCAATGCCACGACATTGCAGCGACGTTGTAATGAGGTTGTTGCGACGTTGTGTATTTGTTGGGTGCTGCATTTGCTGTTAACCCTTAAAGCGCCAATCACAGCTGCAGCAGACAACTTTTTGATATATATATATTTTTTTATCTTTCAGAAAAAATGAGGCGGCACGCTTTATCGATTCATGTGAAAGTCAAATCTTGTTTTCAATGAAAAAAATTAAGAATGTCTGCTGCTACAATTTTGGTAGGCGTTTAACTCACAACTATTGTCGTCTGCTTTGTCTTCTGCTGGTTACTTCAAAAGTCATTTCTGCAAACAGTGTGGACCCAGATCAGACTGCTCCTAAAGGAGCAGTCTGATCTGGGTCCCCACTGTTTGCCGGTATGCAAAAATAGGTTTGAAAAGTTTGCAGACGACATTTTCAGATGCAGGTTTTGCTTGGCGTTTTAAGGGTTAAGGGTTGAAAATAAGCAGACGAAACGCCAATTTAATAATTGGGCCATGATCTAACTGCACTGCTTTATGATTTGATTAGTCGGTAGGTTTATCAAAATCATTGAAATCTAGGAATGCAAACACAACATAAACACTTACCATGTGCAGACGACAACATGATATTTATTCTTATTTTCCCTTGAAAATAGGATCTAACACTTCATGCTAATTGCCTCCTTAGAAGGCAATCTACATGAAGTGTCAGATCTTAGTTTCTAGGAAAAATAAGAAAAAAATATTTCAAAATGTCGTCTGCTGAAAATTTTACCCAACATGCAAAGTGTTATAGAATGTTTTACATTCCGTATCTATTCTATCTTCTTCCACAAGAAAGCAACACGAGCAGAATACCTGATTACGATTAACTATTCGAATTGCGGGTATCGGTAAATTGAAGTTACCTGCCAGCAGTCACGTCAGGATTATTTATGAAAGTTAGGTCAGCGTCGGGAGCGTTGCGCTGATCCAGTTTTATTGCCTACCGTATTTACCTTAAGCATTGTTGCAAAGAACAACAAGAGAGAGAGAGAGAGAGAGAGAGACAGAGAGAGACAGAGAGAGAGAGAGAGAGCCACAATCACGAAGCATAGCCATCTCGACGCACCAAAAGAAGGATATAGAGGAACAAACAATGCCAAACCAAACACCAGACACAATACTGCCGACGCACAAACCACCTAGTAAGCATTCTATATAAATCTATAGCGGACCGTTATCGGCCCGTCAGCTACCCTGACGGGCCGATAATGGCCCGCTGTAGATTTATAAAGAATGCTAGCTGGGCAAGAAGAACGACAACAGAGAAGCCGCCCGGATCGGTTAGTTGAAAATAAAATGTTGTGTGTTGGGGTGGGTAGGGGGAGGTAGCAGGGAAACGGGGCTTCAATCAGTTTTACTCGCGGGAAACCTCACCCTTAATTCTGATGCAGCGCCAAACAAAAAACAAAAGTCCGCAAAGGGGTGGTCTGTTTTATCTGTGAAGCATCACAATCAAACACATATAAATACAAACACCATAACGAAACAAAATAAGGGGGCCAAACAGCACCCAAAGCCAGAATACAAGAAAACCGCAACCAGGACCACGACGAGCCCGGCCACAGACAAAGAGAGCCAGGCGTCAACCATCCTAAACAGACCGAAGATGGGACCGCCACCAAACCTGAGGACCGACCGGCCGCCGAGCAACCAAAAATGTAAATAAAACCATGAAACCAAAGGCCGAACTGCCACACCGAACTTGGTCTAACTGATTTTATGTTACCCGTGTAAATGTTAGTGTGGCCACTTTAACTACAAGTGTAGCCAGTATAAATGCTAGTGTATTAACTACAAGTGTGACCAGTATAGCTAGTAGCACGACCAATATAATTACCAGTGTGACCAGTTTAAAGGGCAAATATAAAGAAATTTAAAATATTCCTGGTTTTCAGGGTGTTGATAGAATGCTTTAAGAGAATTATTTTGTTGAAAACCCCATCAAAAAATTCCAATCCAATCAAAAGTTATGGTGGTTAATTTACGATAACTACCTTTTTTCCTGTTAGAGTAACCTCCCTTGGATTGTGTATTGATTAAGGCCCACAATGCAATATTCTGTGATGTCATAGTGGAACTTAAATTTTAAATTGAAATTTTAAACAGGAATATTCTGCATTTCCTTATATTCTACACAGTTTTTCTCCTTAACCATTATTGAAATTGGTCTCTGTCCACAAATAAGCCCATGAATAGAGAATTTAACTCAAAATTTAATCTGTTATTTAAATTTAAAGCTAAATTTTAAAATGTTTAAAACTTGACTAATATTAAATTTTTCGTAAGTTTTTTTTAATAATAGTGAATTTTGGGTGTATATCATATAAATGAATACCAAAAAAGTCAATTTTGGCTAATTATTAAGCATTGTAACTGGATTTTAAATTATTTAAATGAAATTTTTAAATCTGAAATGTAACACTTTAAACGGAAAATAAGAGCTAAATTCCTATGTATATTAGTCTAAAGGAGCTGAATAAATTAAACAATATGAAAACTGAATTGATGCAGATTAAAGAGCAAAAATATTGGCAATTTAAAAAAGTTAAAAATTTTACTGTTCCCTTATGATGTCATAAAAAGGCTCATGAATATTAATGAGGCAGCCTGAATTCAATCCTCTTGGATGTTAAATATCAAATTTCAAATCGCAATATTTCAGAAACCGTTTAAGATAATTTGATGCGGTTTTCGGCAGTCACCTCCTTACTGAAGTGCCCTTAAATATTTAGTAGAATTAAAACCTTTATATTTGCCCTTTAACTATTATTGTGCCCAGTGTAACTATTAGTGTGACCAGTGTAACAACTAGTGTGACCAGTTTAAATGCTAGTGTAATCAGTTTAACCATTAGTGTGATCAGAGTTACTGTAATTATGACCAGTGTAACTATAAATAAGACCAGTGTAACTAGTAGCGTGACCAGTGTAACTATAAGTGCGACCGGTGTAACTATTAGTATGACCAGTGTTACTATAAATGTGCCCATTGTAACTATAAGTGTGACCAACGTAACTATAAGTTTGACCATTGTAATCATTAACGCGACTAGTGTAATTGTCAGCACGACCAGTGATAAATAAGTGTGACCAGTGTAACAAGTAGCTTGACCAGTGTAATTGCTATTTGAACCAGTTTAACAATTAGTGTGCCCAATGTAACTATTAGTGTAACCAATTTAACTATTTGTATGACCATTGTAACTATCATTGTGACTAGTGTAACTATAAGTGTGGCCAGTGTAACTAGTAGCATGAACAGTGTAACTATTAGTGTGACCAGTGTAACTACCAGAACGATCAGTGTAACTATTAGTGTGACCAATGTAACTATTAGTGTGACCAGTGTAACTGCTAATGTAACTAGTTAACAAAAAGCGTGACCTTTGTAACTATCAGTGCGACCAGTGTAACTATTAGTAGGCCAGTGTAAGAATTAGTGTGACCAGTGTATCTACAAGTGCGACCAGTGTAACTATTAATGTGATCAGTGTAACAACTAGTGTGACCAGTTTAACTGCTAGTGTAATCAGTTTAACCATTAGTGTGATCAGAGTAACTGTAATTATGACCGGTGTTACTATAAATAAGACCAGTGTAACTAGTAGCATGACCAGTGTAACAATAAGTGCGACCGGTGTAACTATTAGTATGACCAGTGTTACTATAAATGTGACCATTGTAACTATAAGTGTGTACAACGTAACTATAAGTTTGACTATTGTAATCATTAACGCGATCAGTGTAACTTTCAGCACGAACAGTGTTAAATCAGTGTGACCAGTGTAACAAGTAGCTTGACCAGTGTAATTGCTATTTGAACCAGTTTAACAATTAGTGTGTCCAGTGTAACTATAAGTGTAACCAATTTTACTATTTATTTGACCATTGTAACTATCATTGTGACAAGTGTAACTATAAGTGTGGCCAGTGTAACTAGTAGCATGAACAGTGTAACTTTTAGTGTGACCAGTGTAACTTTTAGTGTGACCAGTGTAACTAACAGCACGATCAGTGTAACTATTAGTGTGACCAATGTAACTATTAGTGTGACCAGTGTAACTGCTAATGTAACAAGTTAACAAAAAGTGTGACTTTTGTAACTATTAGTGCGACCAGTGTAACTATTAGTAGACCAGTGTAAGAATTAGTGTGACCAATGTATCTACAAGTGCGACCAGTGTAACTATTAGTGTGACCAGTGTAACTATCAGCGCGGTCAGTGTAACTATTTGTGTGACCAATGTAACTATTAGTGCGACCAGTATAACTGCTAATGTAACTATGTAACTAGTTTAACTATTAGCGTGACCTTTGTCACTCAGTGCGACCAGTTAACTATTAGTGTAACCATTGTAACTATAAGTGTGATCAATGTAACCTTTATTGTGACCAGTGTAACTACTAGTGAGGCCATCGTGACTATAAGCGTGACCAGTTTAACTATAGTGTAACCTGTGTATCTTTTAGCATGACCAGAGTTACTATTAGTGTGACCAGTGTAATTATTAGTGTGACCACTGTAACTATTAGACAAATGTTACTATTAGTGTGACCAGAGTAACTATTAGTGTAATCAGAGTTACTTTTGGGACAGGTATTCTATTTCAATAAACAACTGCAGGAAAGGAGTAGTTAAGTGACAATAGGGTGTCAACAAATCCATGTACAATCAACTCCCTTTTTACCGACACCCGATAAAATAAAATTCGTTATATTGATTATTTGACTGGCATGAAACCTTCGCTCAAGAAATGACAGTTAATAAAAAAATATGCAAGAACATTGTATTTAATACTTAAGCAAACACATGTTTTGGATATTTGTTAGAATCGTCTCAATGGGGTGATTCTATGTTTTACTGATTTTAACAAATATATAAAAAAAACATAAGTACTGTGGAATGAAGGATAAAACAAAGCCTTTCTTGCATACCATTCTGCTCATTAAGGATTCTTTTAACATCATCAAATTCATTTTGACGGCAACATAGTTGGGAACAAATTCTGTCGTTGTAACGAAGGTCCACTGTATTTTTTTTTATAAAGAATGACTACCTGTACATCTGCTCTCCGCTGTTCAAGTGACCTTAATCCGAGATAGTATTGCATACGGGTCGCCCTTTCATTGGTTGATTATGAATTATTAGTCTATCTTATTGCCCCTTTTTGGACCATTTCAGTCTAATTTTGTAGGGGCTCCAAACTAAGATAGCGAACTTCAATTGAGACCGAACAATGGTCTTATATGCTGCGTCTCTTATTCCAGGATGTTTTGTTTAAAATTTCTTTAAGTCATAAAACCATGCGATCAGGGACGTTTCAATTCGCATTGTTTTTTTCTTTTAGAGTATACCCTTTACAAGAAAGGGGTTGGTGCAAAAAGGAACTCATGAAGGTCGTCCCCCTCGTATATACACTGTAATGAAGAAAACTCTACCAGGGCCCAGTTGTTCAAAGCGTCGTTAGCTTAACGAGCTCGTTAAGGGTCATTTCGTAAACTATTTTAGCGGATTCAATATACAATATTCTGATATTTTTTGCTGAAAAAATGTGAGTAACTTTCTACTCACATTTCTTCAGCAAAAAATTTCAGCATATTTGCGTATCACTCGATGTAAATTTTAACGAATCGTTAATTAACGACGTCGTTAGCTTTGAACAACTGGGCCCAGGTGTATAAAGTCCTTTTTAACGCCTAAGGCATGCGTATTTTTCATCATTTGTTTTTCAAATGCACGTATTAATGAAACCAACTGTTTTTTGCCATTAATTTCACAGTAATCAATTAAAAAAAAAGAGTTAATAAAATGCAATGATGTCATCGATTGCGCAAAGAGATCAATGCAACGCAAGTCACTTCGATAATTGTGTTGTGTCACCGTTTGACTCAGAGACAAAATGCATGTGGACCGCTTCAAGCGTAAAGTGTATTCAAGCATCTACAAAATCCACAGATTTAGAATCATCGTTCGCATACGCATAGTATCATAGACTGCGCGGATGCGCAGGCTGATCTGGGCCTTCGCTGTACGTATATACTCGAAGGCACTTTTTCGAATGGCGCAATACATGTCATTTGTATACCCTGCCGCACGATAGTGGCGGGGTATTATGTTTTCCCCTCCGAGTGTCCGAGTGTCCGAGTGTCCGTCCCCTCCGTCTTTCCGTCCGCCCGTTAGCGCTTGGTTTCTCTCTCGCTTGAATAGTTTTTGATGGGTTTTACTCAAATTTTGCGTAGACGTCTATATCAGGGGTGAGTGGTTTGGGATTGTTAATTAGCAAATTACGTCAACTTGTACAATTATTTGCTCGCCACAAGTCCATATTTTCGTTTCCGGACGATAACTTGAGTAGCTATCAATCGATTTTCACCAGACTTGGTGTGTGCATTGATATTATGGATTGGGATTGCTAATTTGCAAATTTCATTAACGTTTGACAACGTAATTTGCCGGTCACACGTCCGTGTTTTCATCTCCGGATGATAACTTGAGTAAATATCAACCGATTTTCACCAAACTTGGTATGTGCATTGATATTCCGGAGATTTGGTTTGGGATTGCTAATGGGCGAATGGTGGCGGTACATAACGTTTCACGTTTTCTTTTTTTTTTTTATTTTTAAGTAAGTCGCAACACCTGAAAACGTTGCATATTACGTCAACGTTTGACAAAGTAATTTGCCGGTCACACGTTCGTATTTTCATCTCCGGATGATAACTTGAGTAAAAATCAACCGATTTTCTTCAAACTTGGTATGTGCATTGATATTATGGAGATCTGGTTTGGGATTGCTAATGGGCGAATGGTGGCGGTACATAACGTTTCACGTTTTTTTTTTTTTGTTTTTTTTTTTTGTTTTTTTTAATTTTATTTTCAAGTAAGTCGCGACATCTGAAAACGTTGCAAATTTCGTCAACGTTTGACAAAGTAATTTGCCCGTCACACGTTCGTATTTTCATCTACGGATGATAACTTGAGTAAAAATCAACCGATTTTCACCAAACTTGGTATGTGCATTGATATTACGGAGATTTGGTTTGGGTTTGCTAATGGGCGAATGGTGGCGGTACATAACGTTTCACGTTTTTTGTTTTTTTTATTATTTTGTTTTTTTTTTTATTTTATTTTCAAGTAAGTTGCGACATCTGAAAACGTTGCAAATTTCGTCAACGTTTGACAGAATAATTTGCCCGTCACATGTTCGTATTTTCATCTCCGGATGATAACTTGAGTAAAAATCAACCGATTTTCTCCAAACTTGGTATGTGCATTGATATTATTTAGATCTGGTTTGGGATTGCTAATGGGCGAATAGTTGCGGTGTTTTATTGTTTCACTTTTTTTTTTATTTTCAAGTGAGTCGCGACATCTGAAAACGTTCTTTCGGTACACATGGGGACAGATCAGGTCCCAATTCATTACGAAAACAAGCCTATTCAAATATATAGAAAATTTCACCTCCAAAAACTGAAAAATTTCAGATAAAAAACTCTGATATTTTTCATATTTCTGCTCAAAACATAGATTGTGGGTACTCGTTAGAACCGCCTCCACAATCTATGTTTTCGAACAGAAATAAGAAAAATAATGTTTACCCCTTTAAACCCCAGTTTTACTATATAAATGTGGGGTTAAAGGGGGTCAAAATTATACAGGCATGTTTTCGTGATGTCAAGCCTATCCGCTTACGGAACCATCGGGTACTGAAGTCTATATTGACATGATGCAAACGAGAAGTGTTCAGGCAGTGTGTATGTGCACGTTGGTATGGACATATGATGTTCGCGCATGCGCGGCTCATTACTAATTAATCGTACTAACCTGAAGTATTTGGACACCTTAATCCCTAACTATATGTAATTCGAACAAGTCCATAACCTTGTCCGGTGACCTGAGGTTTCTGGCTCTCAGTTGTATTACATCAAACAGAAAATTGAAACCAGAAGTCACAGGTCACCGGACAAGTTATATTTATACCTATATATTCCTGTTGACGAATCTAAAATTGCTGTATTAGTGACAAACAGTATAGTCCCTGATCAGACACCGCAGAACACTGCATTCTGCGGTGTCTAATCAGGGTCTATACTGTTTGCTCAGACATGTCTGTTCCAATATTTTTCTTAGGGCAAACACTGTACAACCAGTATGAACTGAGCTTTTAAAAGGTTGCTAACGGAACTAATTTTGATATAACGAAAATCACAGGAGCTTCACTTTTGTTTCAAACCGATTTTCCCAGACTGTTGTTTTGATAATTATATTGTCCGTAAAATCGATTATAATAAGTGTTCTGATACTCACAAAAGTAATTTATACTCTCACTGAGGTTCGGAAGAATCTGCACACAAACATGCATGTTTATCATAAAAAATACATAAAAATGCAAATATACCAAAACAATTTTAAAGTAATTAGATGATAATCACTATTTAATTGATAACATTTTTACCTCTCTTGACTTAACTTGGCTACGTAGCCTAGTTAGAAAACTACGTACTTAGGCAATATTTTCTCATATAATACTTTATTGCAGTCCTCAGAAGCATTTTATAGCAAACTAGGCACAGCTTAATTTCATTTGAAAGTGTTTTTTTTTTTTCTTTTCAGACAACAGAAAGTAAGGTTATATCAAAATTAGATCCGTTAGCAACCTTTAACCTCGGGGGGGGGGGGGGGGGGGGGTGGCGGGGGGCGTGGGGCGTGGGGGGAGGGCGTGGCGGGAGTAACAGGGGTAACTGTGGTACGGGTGTGTGAGCCAGAGTTTCGAAACCTACCCCATTCATATACCTGACCTTTGGCAAAATGGTCCCATTCATATACTTGATCGTCCTATCTATCTATCTATCTAGATTTTTAACGCTACCAGGCAACGGAGTCACATAGAAGCAGCGCCACTTGATCATCCAAAATGTTGACCTATTCATATACTGCCCTTTGATTTTTATACCCATTTATTGCTGGTAGTAGACAAAAAGTATCGCAGTCAATTCATTGAATATCAAGAGAACAAGCAGCCTCGAGAAATCTCTGAGCGAAAAAAAAAAAAAAAAAAAAAAATACGCATATACCTGGATGTCAGAAAAGTGGGGCTTTTCAAATACGAATCAAGAAAAATCGGGTCATTCATATACTTTTTGATGAAAAAAGGGGCTAATCATATACCTGGCAGTGCTAAAAAAGGGGCTATTCGGCAAGTACATCCGTCCCACGAGCCTTTAACGGCTTCTCATTGTTACATCATGTTAACACATCTATAGTAAAACTTCAATGACTCGAACATCGATGGCTTGTTTACCGTGGCTAATTCGAACTTCTTTTAGAGTCCCTAGGAAATTCTTCCCATAGCTCAAGGAAGCAAATATTTAGGGATATTTTCAGAAAATTTTCTTTTTATTAAGAGAACGTATGTTGTGTGTACGTAGAATCACCTCATCGAGGCGATTTTAATGAGAAAACTCACTATACCAATATTTCATAGAAGATTGAAAAGACATCCCTAAATTATCCCCATTTGCCTTTTGACCTGACGCTATGACTGACCCTCAGTTGTTTAAACTAGCCAAGAAGAAATTTCCATGATCTGAAATATGTTCGAACAATTAACCCATTTGTTCCTGACGTTCCGTTAAAGGCACATTGGCAAACAGTGAAGATCCAGATCAGACGCCGCAGAATGCGGCGTCTGATCAGGGTCTACACTGTTTGCATTAAATACAGGAAACGCTATAAAACATGGTAATAGTAAAACCTAACCAGATACCCCTTGTTTTGGAAATGGACAGTTTGGAATAGTAAAGGTAGAAGAATCTATTCGGCATAAATGGGTTAAAGTTCAGCTATAGTATGTAAAATATTTATTCTTGGCTACAGATCCAGCAAAGTTGGTGCTTCTAATGTGTATTCACAACATATGTTTTGTGGAGAATAACGAAAAAAAAAAAAAAAAAAAAAAAAAAACACACACACACACAAAAAAAACAACAAAACAAAACAAACAACATTTGATAACTTCTACCTAGAGCTATGCATGTACGCTATAGTTTTTTCACCATATAATATGAGAATTAAAGAATATTATTCAGTGGTGTAGCAAGAACGGAATCATTTTACGCACACCTAGGAAATCTTGAAAAGAAATTCCCTAGTATCGCTTCCCAAAATAGGGGCTACTCTTAAAGAAAAGAATTTGCTCCCTCTGGGAGCAAATTCTTTCCTTTTAGAGTAGCCAATGTTCAGAAAACAATATTTTTATTATTAATTTTCTTACGCATGTTACGTATATGCGTAATGTGTGTAATATAATATAATTTATCAAGCAAATTAAGACTGCCTTATGCAGTAAAAGAAGGTTGCAAAAAGCAATAAACACATTGAAAAGCGGGTTTACAAACTGCAAAACTATGAAATCCGCCAAATAATATAGACCTTGCATGCCCCTATTTTCACTATATGTTATTTGAGAATGTGGAGGTCTATATTACATAGACTTGTCAACATAATGAATAGATTGGTTGATCAACCCATTTATGCCAAGTGGACTCGTCTACCTTAACTCTTTGGAACGGTCCATTTCCAACAGAAAGGGTCTCGGAAAGGGTGCCTGGTTAATTTCTATTATTGCTATGTTTTCTAGAAATATCTGTATTTAATGCAAACAATGAAGACCCTGATCAGACGCCGCGTTATGTGGCGTCTGATCTGGGTCTATACAGTTTGCAAATGTCCCTGTTATGGGACGCTAGGCACAAATCGGTGAAAATAATTCAATTTACTTTATCAGCCAAAAATACCAAGTACGTGTACAATGAAATTTCAAGATTATCTTCCAAAAACACGCACTTATGTCTGGCAAACCAGCTGATATGTAGATTATCTTCTATTCAAGTAATGTTAATTTCAAAAATTTACATCACGAAAACATACCTATATAATTTTGACCCCCTTGAACCCCACTTTTATATAGTAAAACTGGGGTTTACAGGGATATATTATTTTTCTTATTTCTACTAAAACCATAAATTGTGGGTACTCGTTAGAACCGCCGAGGCGGTTCTAACGAGTACCACAATCTATGCTTTGAGCAGAAATACGAAAAAAAATATCAGAGCTTTTATCTGAAAATTTTCATTGTTTTCTTAGGTGAAATTTTCTATATATTTGAATAGGCGTGTTTTCGTTATATGTCAACGCGGGAAATCTGAACCTGCAAAAATGGCTTAAAATATAATGTACGTATAAAGCTTATTAAAATTTAGAACATTTCACGATTATACCTTGAGAAAATTAGAACCTACAATAAAATGATATGATTAAACACACACACACGCACGCACGCACGCACGCATGCACGCAATAAGTTTATTTCTAATTAATAATTTAATATAAAAAACAAAACAAAAAAAAAAACACTAAATGCATTCCACACAGTTCAACAGTTTTCAGCAGTTAACATTAATAATGTCAGGTAATATATTGCTTAATGCATTTCACATTTCACACTATTTATGTCATTTAATTTTATGGTTAACATTTTAATGTGAACAATTAATTAATATTGTCCAGTTGACATACGTACACGTAATAATATTTAATAATGCATAGTCACAAAAGCTTTAATTCCACTTACCTGCATGAATTTCATGTTAAATCAATGATGAAAAAAAAACGTATCCAGTAACAAGCTTGATTTAAATGTGATAATTTTTAGCAGAGAAAACAGTTTGATCCAATTTGGAAAGCAAACGGAATTTTAAATCAGAAGCTGCCTTGATTTACTTTTCAAGAACGTGCTGTAAGCGGAAGTACAACACACTCATAAAATCTAAATAAAACATTTCGGAAGCTGCGAACACGCATTCACTATGTCGATCTTGGCGTTGTCCGTTTTGTTCACTAGCAGGATAGAATTGAAAAATACCGTATTTCCCCCAAATATTAGGACACCGTATATACTTACCATAATTGTCCTGAAAGTTGCAAGGGTCTTTCTACTCTCTCTTGATGTGTCTAACATATTGCTAGATGAGTGCCAGACCCTGATCGGACGCCGCGTTCGGCCTTGTCTAATCTAGTTCTACACTGTTGGCACAGGTCTGTTCGTTCCAATATTTAGGAGACAATTGTAAAACAGACTAGAAGATAGCAAGAAAGAACCACACTCACAGAGCACAGCCTACCAATGACTAAGGTAGGCACAATTAATCGGACAATCGATTAATTGATCGATAAATAAAAAAATAATCGATCATTTGATTTCTGTGTCTGTTACTTCAGCGTATTTACCCTTAGTATTCAGACACCTCAACTCCGTACCATACTTTATCTAAAATTTGAACAAGTACAATTCACTACCCACAGTTGTGTCTAAAATAGCTGGATGAGTGGCAAACAGTGTAGACCCTGATGAAACGCCGCGTTTGCGGCGTCTCATTTGGGCCTACTCTTTTTGCTCAGGCCTGTCTGTTGAAATACATACAATAACGTTCAACATATGGTAAGAGTCGTGCTCAGACAGATAAAATTATGACCAAATCTTCAGTATTACTAATCGATTATCGATCACAATGGTAGGACTGATAATCGATTATCTTTTTAGCTCTGATTAGCCAGCCTTACCAATAACAATATCTGGCTAACAATCTTCATGTTTTAAATTCAGGATCTTCAAATTATAGTATGGAAACTAACCAGAGGATTCTTCAATCTCTTCTTAAATATTAAAGATAGTCATAGGTTTGATTGATTATAGGCTGAACTTTGTTATGAATTCCTTTAATATGTATGAATACATCGCGTCATGCATATTCTTCTTCTTTTTTTATCCTTTTTCGTGTTTTTTTTTTATCTTTGTCAATCTTGTACTGTTTCGGCCTATTTTTTCTAGCTGGTCACGTCCTTCTCTGTTTCTGTTCAGTCGTGACCTCTCTTACCCTGCTTTATTTTGTTCTATTCAAGTGGTTTCCTGTATTTATTTGCTGTATGTTCTGATTCAGTTCATTACAAACGGCGCTAGCACAAAGTGTGAAAGGGGTATGTGTGAGAGAATGAATATTAACATTTAAAACTATTTCTGATACGTATGACATTGCATTTAGCCATTGTACCATTAGAACAATGTTGTCAAAATGCATTTGGGAGAGGACTTTCTAACGTTACATATACAGTCGACTCTCGTTATCTCGAATTCCAAGGGACTCACTGAAATATTTCGAGATATCCGTACCTCGACATATCAGATTTGAGAGAGTGAGGAAAACAATAAATTGAACAACCACATTTAACAAATGAATGTGTAATTTGACTCCTGAAGTTAGAAATATATATATATATATATATATATATATATATATATATATATATATATATATATATATATATATATATATATATATATATATATATATATATATATATATATATATATATATATATATATATATATATAAAATAATGTGGAAAAGAGGAGAAATTGCTCCTTAGGAGCAATTTCTCTTCTTTTCCACATTATTTTGTTACCAGTTGTCATAATTTCATGTTAAAACAGGGACCAGATTTTCACTTCGAGATAAGCGGTAATTCGAAATAAGCGAGTTCGAGATAACGAGGTTCGACTGTAACTATTTTTGTGTCCAGTCCCTTTAACTAATAGTGCAATAAAATATGTTTAATCTAACCAATAACACCATGAGGAGGAGCAAACAAACCCTGACAGACAGTACACTACCCAAAATAACCAAAGAAAAGCAATGTAACCAGCTCCCGTTTCCACAGGAAGGTGATCGCCATGCTACATGGGATTCACTAAACACAATAATAAGACCACGTACAGGACACTCGCGAAAACAAAAAGCAGACAGCGAGTTAGACACTGACTCCAGTCTCCAGTGACTTTATAGTTTTCTTCTAATCCAGGACCTATAATCCAGGGCCCAGATGTTCAAAACTAACGATATCGTTAGTTAACGTATCGTTAAAACTTTGATCATAAAATATGGCACACACGCTAATATATTTGCTGAAAAAAATTTGAGTAGCTTTTGCCTTTAGCAAATCACATTTTTTAGCAAAAATACCCGTGAATTAGATAGTATACTTACTAGAACAGTTAACACTTTGACACTAACGAGCTCGTTCAGCTAACGAGGCTTTGAACAACTGGGCCCTGTTTGATAACCCACTAAAATAAACCAAAATAATATCATGACTATAAAGGCTGGTCAATAGTGACTAGTGACAAAAATACCCATTGTCTTAGCGACGCACTGAATTTTTCAGGTCAACAAACCTGTTTATATATTGCTGGCAATAATCAGTCGTTGGAATGACTGTTAAATAATGCAACTAATACAGTACAGACCTAAGAAATCAAAATACACTGATAAACATCCTCTTTCTCTCTTGAGAGAAATCAAACCGATGCTACCGAACCATTTAACCTCTGCGTACGCATTACGAAAACACGCCTATTCAACTATATTGAAAATTTTACCACCCAAAAAATGAAAATTTTCAGATAAAAAATTCTGATATTTTTCATATTTCTGCACAAAACATAGATTGTGGGTACTCGTTAGAACCGCCTCGACGAGGCGGTTCTAACGGGTACCCACGATCTATGTTTTGAGCAGAAATAAGAAAAATAATGTATACCCCTGTAAACCCCAGTTTTACTATATAAAAGTGGGGTTTAAGGGGGTCAAAACTATATAGGTATGTTTTCGTAATGGTATGACTCTTTCTAAACATTGATTAGTTATGATAAGATGCATTTCGAAAAGAAAACAAAAACGTATCTTAAAGAACTTTATCCAAATTAAGCTAATTCTTCCAATACCGAAGTTCAAACTTTGGATTATCTGTTTTTCAATATCTGTTGGAATAATTATGTAACATTATGACAATCAAGATTATCCTGATTTGATTTTCGATGACGATTTTCTATTTGCTACATCTTACGAAATGTGCATATATACGTACCTCAGCTTATTCGGTTTTCAGAACATCTTGGGAACAAAATGTCTTTATCAACCGTATTTAACTGCTGACGTCATAACATGATTATTGCCCAGTAAGCATTCTACACAAATCTATATCGGGCCGTTATCGGCCCGTCAGGGTAGCTGACGGGCCGATAACGGCCCGATATAGATTTATATAGAATGTTAGCTGGGTGGCGTCATATACTTAGTATCACATTTTCTCAATGCTTATACATAGTTGTCCCCCACTCCCCTCCTCCCCCCCTCCTCCCCCCCCCCCCCCGTCACCACATGAAAGACATGAAAGTGTATCTATTTCTCTTTAAACCAGTTTCGCAATCGAGTTCCATGAGTTTTAAACCAAATTCAATATCTAAGTACATGTAGTTTCGCAATCGAGTTCCATTAGTTTTGAACAAAGTTCAGTATCAAAGTATAAATCGAGATTCAAATGAAAGGCTGCAATTAAAGACATACACGACGAAAACACGCCTATTCAATTATATGGAAAAGATCACCTCCAAAATTGAAAATTTTCAGATAAAAACTCGCGAGACGGTTCTAACGAGTACTCCGAGCACCCACAATCTATGTTTTGAGCAGAAATATGAAAAAAAATAATGTATACCTCTGTAAACCCCAGTTTTACTATATAAAAGTGGGGTTTAAGGGAGTCAATATTATATTTTGGCATGTTTTCGTGATGACTCCCAACTAGACAAAAGGAAGAGAAGGTAGTGTCCCTTCTGACAATTCCAAGGTGGCTTCTCTGTATCAGTTCTTCTTTCTTTGTACGTCTGTGGTTTCATACTTGTCGTTTGTTTTGTCCTTATTTGTTCCTCGTCTCTCATTCTTTTTGGTGCGTGGGAGGACTGTGTTTCGTGATTATGGCATTTCCTGGGTATCTTCACTGTACTTCTGTTTCAGAATTTTATGCGAGCCGAACAATCATTTTGTATTTTTACAACATTTGAACTTTGGTGAGGATTTCACAGCTAGCACTCTTTATAAATCTACAGCGGACCGTTACACTGACGGACCGATAACGGCCCGCTATAGATTTATAAAGAATGCTTACTGGGTTGGTACCAGTAAAATTGATTAAACTCCAAACGCCCCTAGTTTTACTACCGATCATCCTAAGGCAGTGTTTCTTGTGTTGGTTGTGTTTTTGTGTAGCATTGTGGCTCTTCGTTCCGGGGCATTTTTCATGTTCTGATCAGTTTGTTATCCTAAAGTTGTGCGTAGCGCATCCTTGGTACCATTAGAAAGCTATGTTCTGTGATAGTGACTATTCCTGGACAGCTTCTATACTAATTTTAGCATTAATGTAGCTTATCAAATTTTAATACTGATTTGGCACAAATAAATAGATAAATAAATACAGTAAAACCTCGATGACTCGAACACCGATGGCTCGTTTACAATGGCTAATTCGAACTCGCTTTTGAATCCCTAGAAACAATCCGATTGCTCAAAGAAACAAATATGTAAGGAAATTTTCTTATTATATCATAGAATTGTATATAGTGTATACTCATTAGAATCACCTCCTCCAGTCGATTCTAATGGGTACATTCAATATACCATTATTGTCGAAAAATCCCTCATCGCCATTTACTTCCTGACTTGGCGTCATGATTAACTCTCAGTGACTCATATTACTCATATCTCGAACAAATCTTCATGGTCCCAAAGATGTTCGAGTTATTGAGGTTTGACTGTAAATAAATAAATATGACGCTATCCGGGTAAGGCAAAAATCTTGAACAGTGTCGGGAAACAGCAAGACAAGTAAAATTGTGTAAAATGTCAATGAAAAAGTTAAAAAAACTACAAGACTAAGGTTAAAACATAAAAAAAGCATATATGTATTAAGAATGATCTGATTGTGGCCAGCCCAGCAGTTAACTCGCTGAGACTGGTGCTGGCCTTAATACTGTAAGGGAGAATGTTCCAATATCTGATGGTTCTTGGGGGAAATGAGTTTGCATGGAACGGAGTCCTAGATTAGGGGACATAAGAAAAACTTTTAGCTTCAGTGAATCCTTGCCCTCTGTCCTGATGCAGTTCTGCCATGTCTGACTATGTTAGGCGGAAAATACGAAGATATGTTTTGTCCAGTGTTTGGGGTTTTTAAACGTTAGTTTATGGTTTAGTGGCAAAACGTCAGAGACATGTCTGGACACAGTCACATTGTACGGATCAACGAGAACATATCACGACCCAGTTAGCATTCTTAGTATATAGCGGGCCGTTATCGGCCCGTCAGGGTAGCTGACGGGCTAGGGTAGCTGACGGGCCGATAACGGCCCACTATAGATTTATAAAGAATGCTAGCTGGGCGATGTGCTGGCTTCTGATGTGTGTCTTCTGTAAAATAATGTTATGTTCCATGTACTCATAAGAATCGCCTCTATGGTTTTAATGAGTACATACAAGATAAAATTTCATGACCATAAAAGACACTTTTCCTAAAATATCCCTGTATATTAGTTTCTTTGAGCTATCGTTAGAAACCAAATCAGCCATGGTAAACGAGACATCGGTGTTGGAGTCATTAAAGTTTTATAGAACATGCATCTGTTTGCACGGAAATGACGGAAATCTTTGTTTTACTTAATGAAAATGATCAAGTTTTCGGTTCATGGTGGCTTGTGTCAGCTTTATCTAACCATTTACAAGCAAATTTCTGGAACGGTTATGCCGAAAATTCTTCCGAATGCCTCAGTGTTACGCAATGTAACCACAAACCAAGATTGTTTGTTTATCAGCACCTAATAACTTATGCAGATGTTGTGAGAAGTTGAACGACTGCTTTCTTTTCTTTCATTCCTTTGTCTTCGCTATTTGGAGTCATCTAGTCTATTAAGGCAAATTGATACACGTTCAGGGGCCGCAACTGCATCCCTTCTGAAAAAAGGGCCTACTTTAAAAGAAAAGAATTTGCTCCTCGTAGGAGCAAATTCTTTCCTTTTTGAGTTGACCCTATTTAAGTAGGGACTCAATGTGCAGTAAGTAAATAGGAAATTTCATAAGTTGTCGTTCTTGTAAAACATGGCGGAAACTCTAACATAAGTAGCTAGTCCACCGGAACGTGCATGTCATCGAAACTTACTGTCATGTTCCATAATTGGTAAGCATCTCATTTGCGATTAACTGGATCCTAATGTAAACCATTTGTCTTTCCTACCTCTTTGCTTTGGGATCTAATATCTGCCATGAAACGGAAGACCAAAGTCGGCCTGACCAACAGGATTATATGCAAGAGCATTGAATCGACGTTGTTTCGAAAACATTGAATCGATGTTGAATCGACGTTATTTTAAAAAATGAGGAATCAACTTTGAAACAACGTTTTCAAAAACGTTGAATCGACGTTGAATAGACGCTGTTTAAAAAACTTGAATCAACATTGAAACGACGTTTCAAAAACTTGAATCAACGTTGAAACGACGTTGTTTTGGGAAGTTAAGACTGAGAGAATAAAGAAAAAAACAACAACAACAACAAAAAAAAACAAACAAAAAAAACAAAAAAAAAAAACAACACTAAAATCAAATTTGGGACGCAACGTGCACAAAATGGGCAACTTTAGATTCATCCCACGTATGAGCAAAGTTTTATCCTGACATTTGTTTTCCATTTATACATTTTGTAGTGTCTAATGATTCTGTTAGCGGAAAGCGAAGGCCCTGATCAGACTGTCAGCATTTATTTTTAAGCAAGTAGAGATAGGAATCAGACCGAGTCTGCCCAGTGACAATATAAACCCTGCTAACATTCTACATAAATCTACAGAGGGCCGTTAGCCGCCCGTCAGCTACCCTGACGGGCCGCTAACGGCCCGCTGTAGATTTATGTAGAATGCTTACTAGGAAGTGACTGGGTGGAATACCTTTCTTGTGTCTGGGACGTGATATTTTAGTGAGGCAGCATTCTAAAAGTGAGCATTGAGCCCCGTGTCCGTGAGATATAAATAGATTTGTCAGTTTTCTTGGTGCATTTAAAATAGCTGCAACAAACAGGTTTACCAGGTGTATACTGCTTTTTTTTGTTTCGAATAAGAAATTGTCTGAATCTTTTTTATTAGGCGCAATTATTTTCAAGAGAATCATGTACTATAATTGGCTAAGATATATATGCTTATTAACTTGTTTTGCCAGTTTGTAATTACCTGTGCACAGGTGAAAAAATCTGTTACATTTAAGGGAAGTGATACACTCTCAGGGGTGATAACTCTGCCAAATCACTTTTGCCCCTTTCTGAAAAGGGGTCTACTCTAACAGGAAATAATTTATTTCCAAAGGGAGCTAATTCTTTCCGTTTAGAGTAGAACAGTTTTCAGTAGGTAGTTAACGTGCAAGGAGGTATACAGGAGGTCACGCAAGTTGTCGCCCTTGTAAAAAAATGTGTGTCCAATCACCTACAGGAAATATATAATTAATTAAATACATAAATAAGATAGTAAGGAATAGCAGTCAAGCAATTAATAGATTGTTTTCAAAGTACTGCATTGCAGTTACGTAATGGCTTTGGTAATTGTGTTTGTGTGCGTTTACCTGGAATGAATCATGCTTTTAGCAGCTCTCAAACATCGCACGCTCTCACTCAGTTTTTAAGAGGCTGATTATTCGCAGATCATTTAATTGTCGTTAGTGCGTAACTGAAAATGCTCTGATAATATTCCAGTCACTCCTACACTAGTTTCCATTCCAGAGAGAAAAAAGAAAGCCAACAAAAATACGATAGATTTTTTGAGTGCATAGATCGAAGATTATTGCATTGCAGATTCTATTTTTGCTTTTCGGCTTATCTATTTTGAGTAGAAGACAATCTGAAGGTACATCTTCCCTATCAAGCGCACATTCTTAGGATTTTTCTGCTAATCAACTCGTTTCTTCTAACTCTTTTATTGTTGACAAGTGCATTTGTTATCTGGATTTACTGTAGCTACGCTTTTTTTTCTGCAAGCAAGAAGGCATTTCTTAACCCTAGTCCTGCTGAACCCGAATATACCCTGCCGTTGCAAACAGTGTAGATCCAGATCAGTTAGCTTCTGAAGAAGCCAACTGATCTGGATCGGCACTGTTTGCCATTAGGTATGTGACTTTATAGAATAATCCGGATCAAGCAATCTGATTGGCTGAAAATTAAAAGTGGAAGTGGCATCTTAATTTATTCAGAGGACAAGGGTTAATTAAGAAAATCGATTTTGAAACTGACTTTAAATAAATTGTACCCCGTTTGAAATTATATTTAAGAAGCAAAAGAACAAGTTCATTTTTCTCTCGAAGTTTAATTGCCACTGACATTAAACATTTTCCTTAATTAACCCTTTCATTCCTGCAGACAAATACAGAAACCTTTGAAACAATGCAGATCCTGATGAGACAGCGTCTCATTAGGATTTACACTGTTTGCTAGTCTGTTATTGATTTTTGACTGAAATCCCTATTTGCAATAATGAATGTATCCAAAGTCGGAGATGGAAGAGTCCATTTCAGAAATTCAGGGGTGAAAGGGTTAACATATTTCTTGAGCACACCTTTCGCAATTACCGGAACACTTTTCCATATAACTTACCGTAATAGTTCTAAGTATTGGGACATATAGACCAGGGCAAACAATGTAGACATATATTTGACGCCATAGAGGGCCACCCGTCTAACAGTTTTAGACAGATTAACAAATAGAAAATTGGACATGCTCAAAGTTTAGGACAAGTATGGTAAGGTGTCCCATGACTCTCTCAAGGTAGGCAAAATATTTATCTCCCTTGAAAGTGTATGAATTTAACTTAAGTATATTGGCAGGACTAAAATGAATCAAAGTACTGACAACACTGGTGGGTCGATTGTCTCTGAGTGTATACTAAGAAAATGGCCCTGAACGGGGTCTGAAGCTTGTTTCATTTAACCATTAACTTCCTGTGATTTAAGCAAACAGTGCAGACCCTAATCAGACGCCGCGTTCTGCGGCGTCTGATCCAGGTCTGCACGGTTTGTCCCTGTCACAGTCCATGATCTACAACTTACCCTCTTTACACGGCACTCTGACGTCACAGAGACAAGAATAGCGAGGCTATAAAAAACCTTTACCTGGATTTCAAATAAACGTTCGGTTTGATTTTATTGGTCAACGATTATCACGTAGAAAACGAGGAAATTTTGATGTATGCGTTTGTTTGTGTTGAGGTTTTACGGCCCAGTCAACCCAATGGGGTCATGTCGAGCGCTGTCAGTTTACCTAACCACACGTTTACTGGGCAGGCTTAGTCCTCTAAGCGGTGAACCAGTATTGTGCACATTCTTTCGCCAGAAACTGACAACTGCCCTTCTTGAATCAGTGGAACTTTGGCGCGATTGTAGATTAGGTTGAACATGTTTTACTGTATTAACACAATGGGATTGGGCACAAGTTATACACCATTAGATAGCCCTCTCCCTAATTACAAACAAATAGTACAAATGGTACACTGGAGAAAATGTAACTTTTCATAAAAAAATGCATACACTTCGTCATGAGCAATAGCGACACCGTGACAAACTACAGTCCGGAAATATAAGCAATCATTATATGAACCAATGGAGAATATACGTATTACTTTTTATCCGAATCTATGGCTATCTTTGATGAATGCTAGAACAGCAATTATGATCAGTTATAATGCACTTATTCCTTTTTTTAAATTCAACAATACAGAAGCATGCATTTTTAGTGACTTAAGACTGTATTAAAAGGCGGGAAAAGGCATTTTTTTCTAAGTACAATGAATAAGTTCCCACTGAGTGACCTCAGTATAAGTTTAGGGGGTGACTACTTCAAGTTCCAGCATAATTTCTCACAACATTCACCAATACTAAACTGAGCCAAAGCATGACAAAATCTATGGCAACCTGTGAGGTTTTGTCCATTTAATTTAGATACATGCATTTCAAATACAGATATACCTGCTAATAAACACAGATATCTTTATTTCATTGTTATTACAAATATCTCTAATTAAAATGCAGTAATATGTAATTGAACTGAGATATCTTACTGAAATGCAGATATCTGTACTTGAATATTAAGGTTTGAAGAACACATCTTAAATGCTCTGTTTCTTAGCAGACATACAGAAATTGGCATTTCTAAATGTACATTTTTTTAAATACATCATGAAAATTGATAATATCTCCAGGCTTTTCCATATTAAGCATACCTATGCCTGGTTCCACAGCTTTATTTCTGTTTAAATAGATAGTTTCCTGAAAGTCCAAAACATGGGGCAGTCTAACCTGCTGAAATCTTATTTTCAGTCAGCCTTTTAGGCTTTAATTCTGACCTACCATGTAGTCTTGTTTGTGCATGCTTGGCATTATTTATATGACAAAGATTTTTTCCAGATTTAAACAGATCTAAACTTCACTTTTGCTGTTCAAAAGCATGGCCACAGAAATAGGAAGTGAACTCAGAGTATCACTTATGACATCACTGTTGATATCATAGAAACAAGTTCTGACTTTGTAAAAATTAAGACACATTCAGTATGAGCTTTGATTATTCTATAAACAAAAAAAGTCTGATTGTATTGGCAAAAACCTAATTATTTTTAATGGACAGAATGGCAAATAGAACAGACCATAACTAGATTGTGCGCAGGGTGTAACAAATACCCCTAGGAAAAAATAGCAGTGAGAAGGTAGCAGTTGGATTTCTTTCATTTCTACTCTTCATTATCAAGGAAAATATGTTTGATGAAGTTCTGCAGCGGAGCCCATGTATTGAGACTTTTGAAGGCAGCTTTAGTTTGAAGTGCCATTTTCGCTAATCTATTCATTTCTCTTTTCCTTCCAAATACCGTGGCAGTCCGTACAACATGACATAGGCGATCCTCATTTACTAAAACAGATGGATGCCATGCAAAGTCTGGGTCTTTATCGAGCCCACCGGCTGTTTTTGCTCTAGAAAGAGCTACAAAAAGGGCTCCTGGGTTTTTAGATTCAAAGGCTTTTGTTCCAGGACTAATAACAATGTATCTATTTGTTTCCCCATGTCCTATGGTCATTCCTTGACATTTGTGTATTGTGGTGGCCCAACCAAGTCTGAGTGGTACTTGCTTTCTCTTGCAGCAGTAGCAGACACAATTCATCACTCTCTCAACAGGAGTAATTGGAATAAGTTTGGGGTTTTCAGGGATAAATGGCAGACCACTGTAGCCTGGAAACTGAACTAATACTACATCAGGCATATCTGGTGGTTTTGTTCCCGCTTTGTATATTATAAGCCTCACTATGCCCATAGCCCCATTAAATAATCCATATTGCACACACAGATTAACAGACAACATAACTTTAGCATTTTTGGAAATATATAGGCTTTTTTGAAGACTTGCACTTTGATCAATCACATGCGCATGCTGCCCTTTACATAGTGCATTCACTTTAGCGATAGGATAAGTTTCGTTTATTTGTAAGAGTTTGGATTTGTTGTGCTGCCACTCTTCTTTATGTGAAGGGAAGACAAACAGGCCTGAGTCATTCATTCTTGAAGTCAGGTCAGGTCCCTTTTCTGTCTGAAGATTATTCCACTGAAAACTTTGAAGCCACTCAGCTTGTTCTGGGTTAAGAGTATAATTTCTCATTGCCATAAGAACATCTCGAAATTTCTGTTCATTTTCATTCTGACGCACAATAATATTTAAAGCTGCAACATGTTTGAATTCTTCCCATACTAAAGCCCCATGTAATGCTGCTTGACAAACATTTTTACCTGAAATGTTATAGACAGGAAAGTCAAAAACAGGTGGTAACTGTGCATCATCACCAAATAACACAACAACTGGGAGCCCACCCCAGGACACAGTTTTACTCTGACCTTTTTGTATTCCATGTTTGCACATGTATTCCATCCACCCCAATGTACATGCCCCAATCATGGACCTTTCATCAACCAATAATACTTTTAAGTCCTTGCAATTTGCTTGTAATTCTTCGCCTACTGACCCTTCTGGTGGTTTCATATCCTTACTTTTATTGTTAGTAGGAAGTTTTAAAAAACTGTGTGCAGTTTGACCATCAATCAGATTGGCACTATTACCAGTGGGGCACAAAACCTGTACAGAACTGTTTGACTGAAATAATGTCCTAATAGTTTTAACCAAACATTTAATAAGGAAACTTTTTCCCGATCCTGCCGTCCCACTCACCACCATACGAAGTGGTGTAAAATGGTCAACGTTATTAATGTAATTGTACAATGAGTTCATGACCATATCAAAAGCAAACTTTTGATCTGCATTTAAAGATTTTACATTTACATCAGGAATTTGTAATTTTTTGTCTCTCTCTAGCACCTTTTCCTTAAGGGTCTCAATAAAGTTTTTGGCACTTGCAAGCGAAAAGGAAAAATCTGTTGCAGTCCAGTCATAGTCAGGCCCCCCATCATCATAGACAAAAGCATTTGAATCATTTATTTTACCATTTGTTTTCAGTAATTCTGTCCACTCTGGTTGCTGAGAAGCCTCATTGAGTTCGTCTTCATCGTCTTGTATGTCATCATTTAAATGATTTTTTGCATGAAATTTTGCTCTTTCTACTTGAGCTTTAATGAAATTAGGGCAAACATCTGACTCCAAAAACAGTTCAAACTTTTCAGTCCATGTTATTTCATCTGCTTTAATATCAGAAAGAGTTCGCCAGTTGGGCCAGTGTAACAACAGGGTTGTTCGACAATAATCTTCATTTAATGGATATGATGCTTGAACAGAATTACCGGCTATGACTGGTACTTTGCCAGCTTTGCAAATAAAATCATACAGAGAACTTTCATTTTTTCCCTCGCGATCTAGATATTTATCAACTATTGTTTGCTTAGTGACTTTTGATTCTGATCGTTGTAGAACTCTGCTGCCAGATAAACTGACAGACTGAAAGTTATGGCTACATCTGTAAAGTGGCAAACCTGACAACTCATATGAGGCTTCAACAGCTGAAATATCGCGTTTAACTGTTTCCATTAGTAATTTTGTACAAATTGTCTTACCATCATCACTATCGCTACTTTCATTTGCATTTACCAAATCTGCATATAAATCAACCAGTGTTCCTGTTCCCTTATTACCTTTACACGCATATCCCGTTATATATTTTTCACAGGCCATTATTTCATGAACGGATGGATTTTTTGGGTCACTTTTTGATACAATAATTGAAATGTCACCATTAGCACGCCAACCTTGGGTGTGGTATTGTGAATGCTGAACAAGAGTTGGGTGATCTCTGGGCATTTCTAGTCTCTGACAGCCATTTTTGTCTTTTACGATTGCAGGTTCCTGACGAATTGGTTTCCCAGGTTTAGTCTCAGTTCCAAATTCCATGCGACATACTTTTTCTTTGTTCTTTTTGGATTTTGGTTCTTGGAGACAATAATCAGAGCATCTATGTAGATTTATACGATTGCTTAAAAGCAAATGATCTTCTAACAAAGATTCTTGATTAGAGCAAACATCCATAAGTAATTTTATTAAGGGTTTTTTTTTCTTCAGGTGGGGAAGGGGCTGTTCCCTCTGGTGGTGGCCATAGATCTTTCCTGGGCTTTCCATTTGCATCACACCCAGCGGGATGTGTGGCAGTTAACCCAAAATCATTGGATGCCCATGCGGCAAGTTTTTTGGCACAATCAGATTCAGAGAGACCTGATCGAATAGCCTCATGCAAAAGGTTACTAGGCTCCATGTCATTACGCCAACATAAACCGTGCCAATGAACCATCCCACGAGACTTTGCGAATTCCTGTCTGTACCAATAGGCATTAACACCAAACAAAGGGGCCATAACATCACTGAAATAGTCTTGTGTTCTTAAATCAAAATATTTTGATACTATATGTGTGTTATCTTGTAATGCTTGAAACAAGGTGTTTCTATCATCAAGATCAACTTGGTTACCTGTTGCATCAAATAAATAATTACTTAAAAGGCGCTTTAAAGGTTTAAAATGGAACTCAGCACAGCTACCAGTTGTAAAAAATGATGGAAGACCACACCCTTCATTTATTTTGAACTGTATCAATGCTCTCAATTCTTTACCCCTCTGCTCCCAATATTGTGATGTTCCCCTCAATGAACCACTAAAATAAAGTATTTTTTTGGCAATTGACTGATCCCCATTCTTAAATTTTTCCTTAAGGTCTTCAACAGTTAAATGTTTGTCTCCAAGTCTTTGACTTATAATATAATTTGCGTTTTCCAATGCTCTTTTTCTAATGAGAATATTATGAGCTACAAACTTAAAGTACTGGTGATGAGCAAATCGTCCATCTTTATACCAAAGTAAATGTTCTACCCAGTCATAAAATATTGTGCATGTGCGTCTTCTGTTGATGTGGTAATCCCCTTTTCCATATGGGAAAAGGCATGGAAAGGCAAGTGTAAAAAAATATTGTGTTGTAAATTCTGACAATGGTGTGTCATCCCGCGTGGGCCATGGAATAGAAATTTTACCCCGTTTACTTTCATAAACACCTTCAGCACTTCCAATAACATCTTCAACAACAGATTTGACTTGGGCATTGATATCAATAGTAGCATCTGGCAGAAGAACACTAGAATTTGTAATGCCACAATAATCACCATTTACATGTAGTTCTTCATTCTGGTTTGGTGCCGGGCCCTTATCATTTATATGAATAGTGTCTTCTTTAAATTCTACTGTATGGATATCGGAAATTTCCCCATTTAGTGGTAGCATGTTTAGTCTGTCTTGACTTATTATTATATTAGAATATGCAGGATTTTTTTCTTTAAGCCAGTTGAGGGCAGCTTGCACTTTAAAGCGACGAATATTAAAGTCTTTACATGAATCATTTTTGCCATGTTTTCTTACTCTAATTATTTCTATTTCTTTGGGCAGACGGGGGAATATTTGTGCTGGTTCACTGACATTTTGGGGAAATGTTACACAATGGCCACTGGAGGCTATTCCTCCATGTTTAAGCATATGCACATTGATGCAGGGTGATATTCTAGCGATAAGTTGTTGCTCAATAACAGTGAGACCGGTTAATTCGTGCGGTAAAGAACACGGATCCATATTATTTTCAGCTGAAAACATTTTGATGTTACTCTTATCGTGTTGACAACGATGGCACACATTTGATGTTTTTGACATTTTCATATTGATGCGTCTTTCGTTACATATAATACAGATTTGAATCTTGTAAGTCATTTGCTTGAGTTCAAAATTTCGTATACAATCCATGGCTTTGTTAAACTGGTCATTATCTGATAAAGGGGCAGCATCAGGAATATCTTCAATTGCTGTTTCAAGTTTTTTCAATTTATAAGTGACGCGTCTTCTGTTCCTTGAATTTCGTTTCTTACTTTCTTCATTTGTTTCATTTTGAACAGGTTTTTCAAATTCAACTGCTAACTTTCTACATTGAAGCTGTAATGAGTATGTGTCAAGTGCAGAAGCAGAGGGTTTATTTTTTGTGGGTGGTGTTTTTTGCTTTAGCGGTGTGTACCTTCTGGTTAAGATAATTTTTTGTTCTCTTGGTTTTTGAAGTTACTTCTGTATGGACAATTTCATCAGATTTCCTTTTGTTTTCATTTGATTTTATAGGTGTGTGATTATCATATTCTTCAAGCTGGAGGGTAAATGGTACTTCTGTATTTTTTTCAGAGGACTCATTTGTTGGGGTTGGATGAGGTTTGAAAGCAGATGTTTTGCTTTTAATACTAGTGTTGTTATGTAGAGAAATATCAGCAGGTTGCTTGTTTAGCAGCAGTGGCTGAAGTAGCTGAAAATGTTGGTTATCAAGTAACAGGTTTATGGGTGGGGACTGATATGCAGGACCAAATTCTGAAAGCGTGAAATTTGTTTGAAGAGGGTTATGCTGCATGCCTTTTAGCCACACATTGATTTTCCTTTGCAGCATTACTGATGCTGCTTTGATTTCACAAACTGTTGCCCAACCATTACCAAATATCATCTTTTCATAGTATGAATGAAGTGTGATATTGTCAGCAGCATGTACAATTCTTAATTCTGGCAGCCATTCGTTCCAATTATTGTAGATGAAACTACAAATTGTCAGCCTTAAATTTCTTGTTTGGGAAAAATTCCCATAAAGGCCGAGACTTAAAGAATGAAAAAAACAATCTCCGTCTCCAGGAACGGAGAGGACTTTGAACTTTAATCCTTTTATATCCAGAATCCTGGACAAATGACTGGAAAAGTTAGACATTTTTCTTTATATCCTGTCAAAATAATATAAAAAAAAATATTTACACTGTGATAATTGCAAGAACTAAGCACGGAAAGTATCGCTAAAACGATGGAGTGTTTTATTCTTGCATAAAACTCTGTCTTTACCTGATTTCTATTTGCTTCTTAACTCCCGTATCTGCTGTCACTTGCGAATGTTTGTAAACAAACGCTGAAACCGGAAGTGACGTTTTTATTGCTGCCAAAAGGGAACATTTATTGTCTAATCCACACGACTTTTGAGAAAGGTAACCTTCTGAGTACGTTTTTTTTTATCAAAGTAAAGGAAATGACAATAATTTACTAATTATTAGCGCGAAGAGAAGAATAATAGCAAGCGGTAGTCAAGGACGCCATTTACCCCTTACGGAATTCACAACTTCCGGTTACACAAAAAATTAAGCCTTAGTATAGCAATTTTTGAATAGAACAGAATACTACCATAAAGCAACCAACTCTCGTTGTTGCCGCTTTGCCAACTCCCGTTGTTGCCGAACGTTTATTTGAAATCCAGGTAAAGGTTTTTTATAGCCTCGCTATTCTTGTCTCTGTGACGTCAGAGTGCCGTGTAAAGAGGGTAAGTTGTATTATATATTACCTTAATAATATTATATATTAAGGTAATATAATTATATATTAATATATATTAATTATATATTAAGGTAATATTAATTATATATTAAGGTAATATTAAGGTAAATATATATTAATTATATATTAAGGTAATATAATTATATATTACCTTAATATTCAAGTACAGATATCTGCATTTCAGTAAGATATCTCAGTTCAATTATTAATATTAGATATAATTATATATTAATATATATTAATTATATATTATATATAATGCACTTATTCCTTTCGTTGCTACATGTTGTACAACTATTCAGTATTACATCTAATCTTATAATTGGAATGAAACGTAAAGCTCTGATGAAATTTCGGCTAACAGATGTTGTATAACTTGTGCCCAATCCCATTGTATTTCAAAATATCTGCATTTGAAATAATAGTGTTGCGCATTTTCGACATCAACATCACAGCAAACTGAAGAGGGAACTATATTAAATCTGAAGAGTTTAGCATTTAAATCGCTGCAGTTATGACGTATTCTTGTTAATAATATGAAATAGGTGCAACCTAATGAGCAACCAACCAATTTGTGACTTTCCAAAAATAAGGTAATAAATAAATAAAAATGGACTTTTAAGTTTCAACAATTTGCGGGGTGGTGGTGAGGGTGGATGCGGGTGCATCTTATTTACAAGTATTCCTCAACAGGTTTTTTAAATTCAACAATACAGAAGCATGCATTTTTAGTGATTTAAGACTGTATTAAAAGGCGGGAAAAGGCATTTTCATCTAAGTACAATGAATAAGTTCCCACTGAGTGACCTCAGTATAAGTTTAGGGGGTGACTACTTCCAGTTCCAGCATAATTTCTCACAACATTCACCAATACTAAACTGAGCCAAAGCATGACAAAATCTATGGCAACCTGTGAGGTTTTGTCCATTTAATTTAGATACATGCATTTCAAATACAGATATACCTGCTAATAAACACAGATATCTTTATTTCATTGTTATTACAAATATCTCTAATTAAAATGCAGTAATATGTAATTGAACTGAGATATCTTACTGAAATGCAGATATCTGTACTTGAATATTAAGGTTTGAAGAACACATCTTAAATGCTCTGTTTCTTAGCAGACATACAGAAATTGGCATTTCTAAATGTACATTTTTTTAAATACATCATGAAAATGGATAATATCTCCAGGCTTTTCCATATTAAGCATACCTATGCCTGGTTCCACAGCTTTATTTCTGTTTAAATAGATAGTTTCCTGAAAGTCCAAAACATGGGGCAGTCTAACCTGCTGAAATCTTATTTTCAGTCAGCCTTTTAGGCTTTAATTCTGACCTACCATGTAGTCTTGTTTGTGCATGCTTGGCATTATTTATATGACAAAGATTTTTTCCAGATTTAAACAGATCTAAACTTTACTTTTGCTGTTCAAAAGCATGGCCACAGAAATAGGAAGTGAACTCAGAGTATCACTTATGACATCACTGTTGATATCATAGAAACAAGTTCTGACTTTGTAAAAATTAAGACACATTCAGTATGAGCTTTGATTATTCTATAAACAAAAAAAGTCTGATTGTATTGGCAAAAACCTAATTATTTTTAATGGACAGAATGGCAAATAGAACAGACCATAATTAGATTGTGCGCAGGGTGTAACAAATACCCCTAGGAAAAAATAGCAGTGAGAAGGTAGCAGTTGGATTTCTTTCACCACCCCGCAAATTGTTGAAACTTAAAAGTCCATTTTTACTGAATGTTAAATTTTCTTTCACCCATACCAAGAACATCATCGACCTTATCATTGTGGTTGCACAACATTCAGAATCACGTATCGATAGATCTAATTCATTCCAAAGTCGCATTGTAGTTGGAAAGAATGAAGTGTCGAAAGAACATAGTCACGAGAACGGTATCTGAAAGTTTTGGTTATTTCTGAGAATCTAATTAATAGTATCGTTTACCCGGTTTGGAAGAAGATCCGATAAGTATGATGGAGCATTATCATCACGAAAACATGCCTATATAATTTTGACCCCCGTAAACCCCACATTTATATAGTAAAACTGGGGTTTACAGGGGTGTACATTATTTTTCTTATTTCTGCTCAAAAACATAGATTGTGGGTAATCGTTAGAACCGCCTCCCCGAGGCGGTTCTAACGAGTACCCACAATATATGTTTTGAGCAGAAATATGAAAAAATATCAAAGTTTTTTTATCTGAAAATTTTCAGTTTTCGGAGGTGAAGTTTTCAATATATTTGAATAGGCGTGTTATCGTAATGTTGTGTACTATTTTATACATTAAATTCAGCTTCTTACGTTTTCGTCTGCCGGCTAATGTATCCCAACCAGTTTCAAAATATAAGGAAGTAATAGATGAAAATATTGGTAGTTTAGTTACAATTCTTGTTGCATTTAATTGTACTTGTTCCAGTCTATTTGCCTCTGTCTGGTTACAACCATCCCAAACTTCACTTAATCACGCGAATGTAAACTGTCGACCCGAAAAGGAGGACGATTTATCAAGTCAATTGCCAAATGCGAAAATTATTTAATACTTGTATATTTATTGGCATATTGAATGACAATCTACACCAACGTTTAACCCTTTTATTCTGAGTGGACTCATCTACATTAACTTTTTGGACCGGTTCATTTCAATATAACGAGTGTCTGGTTGATTTTTATGGTTACTATGTTTTAAAGCAATTTCTGTCCTAACAAACACCGAACAGTGTCAAACAGTGTGTTGACCCTGGTCAGACGCCGCGTTCAACACTGTTTGCCAATGTCCATTTTGTTGGACACTCGGCATAAATGTGTTAAGTCGCTTTCGTCAGTTGATTTGCTCTAGCCATCTTGTCGATTTCAAAAGAACACGCTTTTGAAGTAGAGCTCAACCAGGCTTCTCTAATACGCATTTCCGGGACACTACAGTACTTGGTGATATGATGATACAATACAGAATACAGGCGCCCCCAACCCCACACCAACCCGATATCCTTTCTGACATTCAAACTGCAGTCGACCTTCAATGGCTCAATATGTTTGGAACCATGGAAATTTCTTCTAGACATTGGTACAGCGAACCCTCGTTACAACGACATCATTTGTTACCAAAGCTATAGAGGATCTTACACGAGTGGTCATTTCATATGAAATTTATGAAACGAGCCTTTGGCGAGTTTCATAAATTTCATATTAAATGACCACGAGTGTAAGATTCTGTTTATCATATGACCCCTTTAAATTGGATTTTATCGCCTTTAAAGTTGATAATTGTTCAACAGAAAATGCATGGTTGACATGGACGTCGTCATGACGTTACTTGTTCCCGCCAAAGTGTTATGTACTGTATGCATTCCGATTACTGAAGGCTGCGATCATATTAATCTGGGCCCAGCTGTTCCAAGCATCGTTACCTTACCAAGCTCGTTAGTGATCATAATGTTAACTGTTCTAGTAAGCACAATATCCCATTCGTAGGTATTTTTGCTGAAAAAAAAAAATGAGTAGTTTTTGCAAATAAAATTTTTTTTTTCAGCAAAATATTTGCATATATGCCATATTTAATGATCAAAGTTTTAATGATACGTTAACTACAGCGTTAGTTTTGGACAACTGGGCCCTGATCATTAATCTGAGCCCAGTTGTTCAAAACTAACAATGTCGTTAGTTAACGTATCGTTAACATTGATCATAAATATGGAATATACGCTAACATTTCTGCTGAAAAAAATGTAAGTAGCTTTTGCATTTGCAAAAACTACTCACATTTTTTTTCAGCAAAAATACCTGTGAATTAGACATTGTACTTATTAGAATAGTTAACATTTTGACCCCTAAAGAGCTCGTTAAGCTAACGATGCTTTGATCAACTGGGCCCTGATCCTTAAGTTCAAGATAAATAGAATCTTGAAGCGAACATCGAGGGCACTGATCGGACTACGTATTATCGATTACTCTAAGCGCCATAGATACCTGAAGTGAATAGCGAAGGTCCTGATTAGATTGCGTATACGCGGACTGAACAAACCTATCACTAGTTATCGCCCAGCAGGCACACAACGTTGAAAACAAGTCGCGCCCAGCAGGCACACAACACTGAAAGAACATTGATTCAACGTCTGATGTATAAATCAACGTTGAATCGACGTTGTTTCAACGTTGTGAGCCTGCTGGGCGGACATGCCACAACTGCGACTTGGATGTTCTTTACCTGTTCAGTTGAATAGGCCTCACAATATTCTCACGTGATAACTAAATGTCCTATTAATAGCTGCCTACACTAAAATACAGTCGGCCTTCAATGGCTCGAACCCCTTTGGGACCATGAAAATTTGTTCGAGACAGCGGTAGTTTGAGCCACGGAGGGTTACTATTAGTGGCATACCAGGAGGCATAATGGAGATAATTGTGGGATATCTTTACGGTGTTCTATATTATAAACATATGTTGTGTGTACTCATTAGAATCACAATATGTTGTGTGTACTCATTAGAATCGCCTCATCGAGGCTATTCTAATGTTCACACAACATACATTTGCAAGATAAAAGAAGAAAATCTCCCTACATTATCCGTATATCGTATTTGGAGGAAATCCCTGCGGACTCAAGAACGTGTTCGACTCACCCATGGTAAACGAGCCATCGGGGTTCGAGCCATTAAAGTTCTACAACGATAATAGATTGGAAAATAATGCAGTTTCAAACTTCAGGGCGTGTAGCAGAAAAATACTGCATTGTTACCCTCTAGATTCTCGACAGTTTTCTAAAATGGCGGCATTAGCTCTTTTCTCCTGGACGTCATATCCTGTATCGATACGTCATATCACATCGACTAGTCGTCACACGTCATACCATATTGACTCATCAAAAACTCGGAATTTCACGGATCACGCTAGATGAAGGACTGACCAATGAAAGTCTCCGTACACACACCATTGACCTATCAAAATATGTCTCGAAAACACAGCGCGAATAGATAAGGAAGTAAGATTCGTCCAATATTTGGCAGAGCGTGCAATACATGAATATGGTGGTACAGTATGTTCATTATAAGCAGCAAGGTAAAATTGAATAGATATACAGTTGACTCTAGTTATCTCGATGTCCAAGAAACTCTCTGAAATACTTCTAGATATCCGTACCTCGACATATCAGATTTACAGAGTTGAGGAAATAATACGAATAACCGCATTTCACAAATGACTATGCAATTTGACTCCTGAAATTAGAGAGCTATTGAAAATATTGTGGAAAGAGGAGAACCCTCCTTTGGAGCAATTTCTCCTCTTTTCCACAACATTTTGTTACCTTGTTAGATTTCAATGTTAAACAGGGACCAGATTTTCACTTCGTGATAAGCGGTTATTCGAGATAACCAAAGTCGAGACTACGGAGTCGACTATATAAAGGCATCGTGAGACATCTAAAGAAAAAGCGACGAGAAACAAACACTGGCAAAATAAAACGGTATAGGAGGCAAAACATTACGAAAACAAGCCTATTTAAATATACTGAAAATTTTACCACCAAAAAATGAAAATTTCCAGATAAAAAATCCTATATTTTACATATTTCTGCTCATAACATAGATTGTGGGTACTCGTTAGAACCGCCTCGTCGAGGCGGTTCTAACGGGTACCACAATCTATGTTTTTGAGCAGAAATAAGAAAAATAATGTATACCCCTGTAAACCCCAGTTTTACTGTATAAAAGTGGGGTTTAAGGGGGTCAAAATTATATAGGCATGTTTTTGTGATGCAAATTCGACTGCTCTAGAAAGTGCCGATTTTTTTTTATTTGTTCCTCTCTCTCTCTCTCTCTCTCTCTATATCTCTCTCTCTCTCTCTCTCTCTCTCTCTCTCTCTCTCTGTGTGTGTGTGTGTGTGTGTGTGTGTGTGTGTGTGTGTGTGTGTGTGTGTGTGTGTGTGTGTGATCAGGCACGTGGTCGACCTGTTCATTTTGTATTTCTAATCTGTTTTTCAATATTTAGGTTAGGTGACTAAATGTGTGTTGCCTAGAAAAAAAAAATCAATATTTTATTGCTTTTCCTTTCTTTACTGTTTAGCAAAAGTATCATATACGTAATTATCACCGCAAAAAAGAAACTCACTTGCATATTGAATGTATTAGCAACTGAATCATGCACTCATTTCCACTGCAAATTAATGAATTGTGCGAATTTTGAACTCTGATGAGGGCTGATAAAAAGTGAACGAGATATGTTCAACACTAATACGGGTTGAAATTGATATGGGCTGATAAAACAAGTGAAATAGATGTTTTCATAATCGATGTGGGCTGATAAAAAAGTGAACGAGTTTTTTTTTCATCACCGATGCGGGCTGATACCAAAGTGAATGAGATGATTTTCACCGCTGATGAGAAAGAATACCATGTCTCTAATTTTAGAAAAGTAGTGATGCTCAAATTTTGTCGTACAACTGACATGAAACGTAATCTATTATTAGTTTAAGGGGACACTTGGTAGATTTTGCGCCAATTTGTACAAGGCAGACATATTTTGGGACTTCCTTTTTGCTTTCCTATGCATCAAGTCCTTCTGAAAAGAGGTCCACTCTAAGAGGAAATAATTTGCTCCCAAGTGGAGCAAATTCATTTTTTTAGACTATAACCTTTTCAGAAGGGTGGTCACTGTCGTCACATTCTTCAGATCACAAACTTCGCCAGTTGATGACGTAAATATAGCAAAAATTGACAATCGACAACTTTAATTAATTAACTTAATGGTTGATACCTCAGCTACTTTGGGTCAAATAAAAAGCACAGAAACGTCACTTTTGTTCATAATGGAATTTCCAGCGTTTGTTGTGTTCATTATGTATTCTCCCAGGATTAATTAGAAGTGTTCTGGCATTTAAGCTTCAAGGATATATCAATGCAAATAGCAATGCTCTGCACACTCATTGTGAAATAAATTTACTTGTTAATAGCGAAAATACATAAAATCATTGTTGCGATTTAATCATCAAATTGTACGTGTTCTTAGATTATCAGTAGCACCGTGACACTTTCTGTCTCAGTAAACATAGGCCATAATAATGTTTAAACCCATTTAAGCCTAGCGTCCCAAAAAGGGTCATTATCAAACAGTCTAGACCCAGATCAGATGCCGCAGAACGCGGCGTCTGATCAGGGTCTACACTGTTTGAATTAAATTCATAAAATTCCTACAAAATATGGTAATAATAAAATTATTCAGAGACCCCTTCTACCGGAAATGGACCGCTACAAAGAATTATGGTAGAAGAGACCATCCGGCATAAATGGGTTAACTGAAATCTCGGATTGTTTTATGAGTTCAGTAGCAACACTTATATATTTCGATTAAAAAATTATGCTTGAGTCTTAAAATAAAAAAAATCATTTTGCCCGGGTCTTCCTAGCATAAATGCACTCATCTGTGCTTGGCTAGAAATAAGAACGTGCCTTCGATAGCCAGTTGCATTTCATCTATTGATATGGCTAAAACTGATGTATGATTGGCAAACCGTGTAGAATAAACGTCAAAAATATTGCCTTTGGAAACAAAGAACACATTACAGATTAGAAAATTGGAGTCTCGGTTTTATTGAGACTCTTCGTAAGCAGTAATGAAGTTTGCAAAACGGCCTACGCCCTCTTGCGTATACATGAGCACAATGGGCCCAATGATCCTAAAAGAAACCTACACAGACCTACATCGTTTGCCACTACATATTTGCCTACATATTTGTTCCGGTCTCTATGTGTTCCTACTTTTAGGGAAAAGATATTTTACAACTGTAACATTTTACTGTTTCTAAAATGTTTTTGCCTGCTTTGATGCCATATTTGGTCAAAATACAAAGTATAATTCAAGCACTTCTGCAGTAGATATAAAGAAATGTATATTTTGGGTGGTTGCTTTGAATATGAAAGTAGAAAATCATCCGGGGGATACATCACGAAAACACGCCTATATAATTTTGACCCCCCTTAAACCCCACTATTATATAGTAAAACTGGGGTTTACAGGGGTATACATTATTTTTCTTATTTTGCTAAAAAATATAGATTGTGGGTACTCGTTAGAACCGCCTCACCGAGGCGGTTCTAACGGGTACCCACAATCTATGTTTTGAGCAAAAATATGAAAATATAAGAATTTTTCATCTAAAAAATTTCCTTTTTTTGGTTGGAAAATTTTCAATATATTTGAATAGGCGTGTTTTCTTGATGAATTACCCCTGCATCTGTAGCTCTTACAAAATCTGTGCCAGTGGCTTCAAAGAGGCGTAAGTTCATTGCACGTAACATAACATATTATTTTCTGTTGCATATTATGAAGATTTTAGGAGGACAAATGTCAGGCAAGTACCATGTATTGAACAACTGAGCATAAAACAAAAACAAATATTGCCCTGTAGAACATTTGCAAAATGGTATAAAATATAAAACGAAATATCAATGGTTCTCTGATGCCTACTTGCATGAGTGATAAGCCATTGTTTTGTTTTTTTTTTTTTTGTTTTTTTTTTTAAGCTTGTTTGATGCACTGTAATTAATCAGCGCGTGCGTGAAATGATGTTTTCGTCTGACGCAATCTATTTAAGGGGCATGGATACACTTTTACTCCATTTTTACAGGTGAAAAATTATTTGTGATCTCCTTATTGTGTTTATCAGCGCACCAAGGCCCTTAGAAGAGATCAACGCCTTTCTTTGACTTTTCGTTTTCGCGCAAAGTTTGTACCTTTGGGTTATTGTTATTATGAGTCTTTTGCAAGCCTTGTCAGTATAGTATCTGTTATCTATCACAATGCTGATTGAATGGTCTTTGATTTTTCTTTTATTTTTGTTCTAATATTTTCTATTTTTATGTTAAAGTTTAAATTAAATTGTGTATATGTATTCGCTTCTTGCTGTGATATGTCTCTAATTGTTTGATGTATAATATGCCTTAAATTGCATGCTGTGATATCATCACGAAAACATGCCTATATAATTTTGACCCCCTCAAACCCCACTTTTATATAGTAAAACTGGGGTTTACAGGGGTAGACATTATTTTTCTTATTTCTTATCAAAAACAGAGATTGTGGGTACTCGCTAGAACCGCCTCGCCGAGGCGGTTCTAACGAGTACCCACAATCTATGTTTTGAGCAGAAGTATGAAAAATATCAAAGTTTTTTATCTGAAAATTCTCAGTTTTTGGGGGTGAAATTTTCTATATTTTTGAATAGGCGTGTTTTCGTAATGATGTTTCTTAACATTTTGTTGCTTTACATATGTTTGTCGAAATAAAGCCCTGCAGGGCTTATGTTGTAATGTCACATAATTATTTGACAAAAAATAAATGTTCTACGTGTCTGTCTCTCTATAACTCCGAAAGGAAAGAATTTGCTCCGCATGCATACAAAGCCCCTTAGAAGGGATCTACTCCGAAAGGAGCAGATCTCTTCTACGGGCCATGGTGTGCAGATAAACACAATTAGGAAGTCATATTTTTTTCTCTCATCCAGAAAATATTCTTTCTTTTCAGATTATAGCTCTTCTGAAAAGGGAAATAAACGATTGGACAGAGTAGCTTCCCCATAAAAGTGTATATAAATATTTGCCTTAAAGTCATAGCTAAAATGAATTCAAAGGGGGTACCACTCACTCATCACGAAAACATGCCTGTATAATTTTGACCCCCTTAAACCCCACTTCTATATAGTAAAACTGGGGTTTACAGGGGTATACATTATTTTTCTTATTTCTGCTCAAAAACATAGATTGTGGGTACTCGTTAGAATCGCCTCGCCGAGTCGGTTCTAACGAGTACCCACAATCTATGTTTTGAACAGAAATATGAAAAATATCAGTTTTTTTTTTTTATCTGAAAATTTTCAGTTTTTGGAGGTGAAATTTTCTTTATATTAGAATAGGCGTGTTTTCGTAATGAATGCCTTTATTGCTGCTACCTAGGTGATCAAAGGCATGACATTAGGAGGTGATTATGTGATCTCAGCAGGGGGGTGGGGGGGGGGGGGGTGGTAAAGAGGCCTTCTGAAGGGTAATAAATATTTTGAGGGGCTCATATCATGATACCTAAGGATCAGGGCCCGGTGGTTCAAAGCGTCGTTAGATTAACGAGCTCGTTAATGGTGAAAATATTAACTGTTCTAGTAAGTACAATATCGAATTCACAGGTATTTTTGCTGAAAAAAAAATGTGAGTAGCTTTTGCAAATGCAAAAGCTACTCACATTTTTTTCCGCAAAACTATTAGGGTATATGCCATATTTAATGATCAATATTTTAACGATACGTTTACTAACGACATCGTTAGTTTTGAACAACTGGACCCTGATAAATAAGCCAGCACTATTCTTTTATCGCGCATCTACGTATCTGTCGTAAATTGACAGTATCGTAGGTTTTGTTACGCCCAGTGTCTTATCAGTGATAAGACAAATGGCCGAAACACATCTTATTTGTATGTCTTTACGTATGTTCATATTTACGTGCCAGTTTCGGTTTCAGGGTGTTGTTTTTAAATCTTATTACTGTAAAGATGTCATAATGAAACCTGCAAGTGTTCTGTTCTTAATTATTTTATTAATCATAGGAAGTAATCGTCTATATGTCAATTTAACATTTTACAGATTTCTCGCTTTCTTTTAATACTAAATTTAATACCAAAACTGAAACAAATCAGAATACCAAATCAAAAGAGCCCCGACGCTGATTGTGATTTTGTAAATTTTTCTTTTTTTAACGATGACATACCTCGTGCTGCGTCCTATCATATATACATATTTCTCAGTTAATTCATTTTGCAAGAGCAATAATAATCGAAATAAAAAATTTTAACTGCTAATTTTATAAGCAAAGGTACCGGTATCATAAACTGTGTAAAACATTTTCAGAATTTTTTCGCCGTCATTCTGAATGAATGTTCGAATATAGCATTGGTTTGAAAACACTTCTGCAAGAAGGTATGGCGGAATCTAAATTCTGTGGCGAATTTGTCTATAAATTCAAAAAAGGTATATTGAAAAACTGATTTTCTCAACAATCAAAAACCAATGTCGTTCCCTACAAACATATGGACATGGATATTTAAGAAATGAAATTTATGTTTTTCATGTTCATTGAGGTATGACCGCAGTGGGTCGCGTGCAAAGTGAATGAACCCCGAAGGGTCACCTCAATAAATTTCGGAAAAAATCAAGTTCATTACTTATATTTACATTTTTATTCTCGCGTACCTTGGAGAGAACTTCACATTACAGGCTGCATTAAGAGCAGGCGGATTATATTTGGATAGCTTAAGAGCGGCGACGTCATCACAACAGTAGCAGTGTCCAATCAAATCTCAGAAAGCGTCAGTTGTTTTGACGTCACGTCACTTCGCGTGATCCATTGCGTTCATGGAGGAATGAACTACATTGGGTTCTATCGGTTTCTCTAAGAGTCTTAAATCGAAAATGTAAATATTCTGTGGCAAAATGTAAATATTCCGTGGCAAAATGTAAATATTCTGTGGCAAACCGCATGCAGGCTTGATCTCTTTGCTTCTCTGTTTGATAGCCGACGGTGAGTTGATCCTCAGACTAGATAACGACTCCCGCTTCAGTCTGTTTCAGAAGAATGGAGCTTGACTATCAATATCTGTGGCTTGTGTTTGGCCTCATCGTGGTTCTGTTTGTGGTTTTCTTGTGTTTTGGTTCCAGTTCACCATTGAGCCCTTTGCTTTATTTCATCATTATAGTGTTTTGTATTGTATGTGTTTCACTGTAACGTTTCACAGATGAGGCAGTGGACCCTTATGAGGACCGAACATATACATGTACTTGTAAGTTTGAACTGCCTCAGAATATAGGTTGATGTTTTGCGCTAGAAAAAAAAACAACAACAAAAAACGGGTTAAAACCTCTAGCATTTTTTCTACACCTACACACGACGTCAAATAAGCGTCGCTTCAACGTCCCGACGTTGCGGCGACATCGATTCGACGTTGTGGCAACGTTGTACGTTTACTGAGAATGCAGATTCCGTATTCATGAATATTTTAGGAATACCAACAGACTATAGACATTTTCTTTTTTTTAAACTTTTACTACTCTCTGGGCAATAGCTGAATTCTCCACTGAGTCGCCGCAATGTGCCTTAACGCTAATCACTCTGGGTAAAGTGCCTGCAGACGACAAATTGATGATATTTTTCTTATTTTTCCCAGAAAACAGGATTTGGCATTTCTATTGCTGCCCATTTGCAAATCATGTTTCTTAAGAGAATATGAAAAATATTTCAAAATGTCGTCTGCTCAAACTTTTACCCGTAGTGCTAAGCGTTAAAGAATATTGCGGGGACTCAATGGAGTCATTCGCTATTGTAACGGTTGAATTCACAATTTATTATCTTGAAAACCGTTTTTCTCTTCAGTCTCACTGACTTGCCTTAAATATATCTTCCACATCACTGTTGCCATAATGCTTACACGTCTGCAAGACTAACTCATAACTGTAAAAATCTTAAGTGAAATACTCTACATAAAAGCCGGCCTCGGTGGTTCAGTCGGATGCGCCGTCCGCCTGGAGACCAGGAGGTCGCGGGTTCAACCCCCGCCCAGGTCGGCAACATTCTTTCGTGGAGATTGATCATGAAATATTTTCTACGGTCATTCTCTCCCTTCCGCAGATTCAAGAAGGGCAGTTGTCAGTTTCTGGCGAAAGCATGTGCACAATACTGATTAATCGCTTAGAGGACTAAATCTGCCCAGTAAACGTGTGGTTAAGTAAACTGACCGCGCTCGACATGACCCCACTGGGTTGACTGGGCCGTAAAACCTCAACACAAACAAACTCTTCATTAAGTTTAAAAGTCAGATCGGTTTTAGTGGTCATCAACTGTATGATGCTGCACTCTGGTCATCAGCTGTATGATGCTGCACTCTGGTCATCAGCTGTATGATGCTGCACTCTGGTCATCAGCTGTATGATGCTGCACTCTGGTCATCAGCTGTATGATGCCGCACTCTGGTCATCAACTGTATGATGCTGCACTCTAGTCATCAACTGTATGATGCTGCACTCTGGTCATCAACTGTATGATGCTGCACTCTGGTCATCAGCTGTATGATGCTGCACTCTGGTCATCAACTGTATGATGCTGCACTCTGGTCATCAGCTGTATGATGCTGCACTCTGGTCATCAACTGTATGATGCTGCACTCTGGTCATCAGCTGTATGATGCTGCACTCTAGTCATCAACTGTATGATGCTGCACTCTGGTCATCAGCTGTATGATGCTGCACTCTGGTCATCAACTGTATGATGCTGCACTCTGGTCATCAGCTGTATGATGCTGCACTCTAGTCATCAACTGTATGATGCTGCACTCTGGTCATCAACTGTATGATGCTGCACTCTGGTCATCAGCTGTATGATGCCGCACTCTGGTCATCAACTGTATGATGCTGCACTCTAGTCATCAACTGTATGATGCCGCACTCTGGTCATCAGCTGTATGATGCTGCACTCTGGTCATCAACTGTATGATGCTGCACTCTGGTCATCAACTGTATGATGCTGCACTCTGGTCATCAGCTGTATGATGCTGCACTCTGGTCATCAGCTGTATGATGCCGCACTCTGGTCATCAACTGTATGATGCTGCACTCTAGTCATCAACTGTATGATGCTGCACTCTGGTCATCAGCTGTATGATGCTGCACTCTGGTCATCAGCTGTATGATGCTGCACTCATCAGCTGTATGATGCTGCACTCTGGTCATCAGCTGTATGATGCTGCACTCTGGTCATCAGCTGTATGATGCTGCACTCTGGTCATCAGCTGTATGATGCTGCACTCTGGTCATCAACTGTATGATGCTGCACTCTGGTCATCAACTGTATGATGCTGCACTCTGGTCATCAGCTGTATGATGCTGCACTCTGGTCATCAACTGTATGATGCTGCACTCTGGTCATCAACTGTATAATGCTGCACTCTGGTCATCAACTGTATGATGCCGCATCTGGTCATCAGCTGTATGATGCTGCACTCTGGTCATCAACTGTATGATGCTGCACTCTGGTCATCAACTGTATAATGCTGCACTCCTGACAAGATGTTATACTCAGCATGCTCTCTGTTCATTTATCGATACCGAAGTAAATCATAAGACATTTTATAAAAATTCCTTTCATAAATAAAGGAATCGAATTTATCAATTTACATAGTATCTTAGTTGTGGTATTTTTGAAAATGGAGTTCTGCTCATGTATACTCTAGAGGGTGTAAGCAGTGTTGCAAATTTCATTACTGCTTACGAAGAGTCTCAATAAAACCGAGACTCCCACTTTCTAATCTGTAATGTGTTATTTGTTTCCAAAGGCAATCTTTTTGACGTTTATATTACTATACTGCAACTAGTGTTGGTGCCGTGTGTCTGCCGTAGAACGTCTCCCCGTATTTCACTATAGTGCAGATTATATTTCATTTCCTTTGGGGTCATTGGGCCCGTTGTGGTATCTTTGAAAATGGTGTTCTGCTCATATATACGCTAGAGGGCGTAAGCAGTGTTGCGAATATATTTACTGCTTATGAAATCTCAATAAAACCGAGACTCCCATTTTTTAACCTATAGGGTGTTCTTTGTTTCCAAAAGCCAATCTTTTTGACGTTAATTCTAACGACAAATACACCCCAGTTGGCACATGACGTTTATACAACGTCGCCTCAACGTCGATGCAATGTTGTGACGTTGCATCGACCTTTAAGCGACGTTGTATAAACGTCATGTGCTCGCTGGGATAACTTTATCAATACCGGGTTATTTTGAAAATAGAGATTTTCCAATTATTTGATATAAATATAACAAGCCCCTAAGAAACACTATTTTGAATTTCAATAAACTTGTTTCTGATCTTGACATTCATACCAAGACCCCTGACACATGAGATTATAAAGACCCCATGTTTAATTATCTTGCAGCTGGACATGTCATTATAGGAAATCTTAAAATCATTTCAGATTCATGAGTTCGTGAAATAGTCTCTAAGGTCCAAAATACAGATTGATACTAAGACCCCTGACACATGAGATTATAAAGACCCCATGTTTAATTATCTTGCAGCTGGACATGTCATTATGGGAAATCTTAAAATCATTTCAGATTCATGAGTTCGTGAAATAGTCTCTAAGGTCCAAAATACAGATTTCCTAATCTATACAGATTTTCTACGCTTTATACAACGTTGCCCATAATTTAATCAAAGAAAATTTACGAAATTGAGAGTACTTTTCAAAGGGAAGGCTCTCCTATTCTTGCTCATGGATAAGAATGCTGTCTCTACTTCTGATGACCAAAATACATAAATAAATTTGGGTAGCACAGTAGCCACCATTTTGGGAAAGGGTTGCCAATTCTGCTTGCCATCTATTCTTTTTGTGGCTGTTTAATTATATTTGCCTGTATTTCCCTTTGATGGTGTGATCTTAATGTGGACCTGAGTGTATCAGTTCCGGAGTTCACTTATCCACTTATTATCTTAATACTAGAAAAACTGATTTACACCCATCTCGGTCCTGACCATTCTAAAGCTGTAGTTCTCATGTTTTTTTTCTTTGTGTGTCCTTGTGACTTCTTGTTGAGGTGTTTTCTAGTGTTTATCATTTTTAGTGTCATATATTTTGTATTACGTGGGTCCTGTCTATCATTGAAATCATATTGTTGGGAAAGAGAGAGTTACTGTCCTTTCGACATTACTCGGAAAGCTGGTTTTTGCTTGGCATTTTATTTTAAATAAAAAAAATTTGTTCTTATTGACCATATCTTATCAGAAATTATTTTTCTTTTCTGTGTCTGTGTTTTGTTCTCAAATACGTACCCTAAATTAACGGAAAAAAAATTGACTGACCTATGCATTTATATAGAAAAGTGATTTACGAAATTTTTGTCTAAGATTTTTTTTTTCTTTTCTTTGCTGAGGCGTAAAAATAGTTGGTGTTTCCAACATACATGTACTGAAAAAAAATGGTCGGTAGGTAGGAGAAACGTTTTTTTTTTTTTTTTCTATTTTTTTCTCCAGAAAAGAACGGGGTCCGGCCTGTAATTTTATGAAAATACAAGTATTTTGTTGAGGGTCGGTGCTTTACTTTTTTACTTTGCATTTTTACTGATAAAAAATAGCAGCGTCGGGTGTTTGAAACAGGGTCAGTCGGGTTAGTGGAAACACAGCTATTTTTTACCCCTGAATTTGAATCGTTGATATTTGACAACAATATTGTAAATTTCGTAAAAAAAAAACAACAACAAAAAAACAAAAAAAAAACAAAAAAAAAAAAAAACAAAAAAAAAACCAGAACAAGCGGAACTTGCTGAAAATCTGCTCCAAGCTACCTACCATTCAGATCTCTGCGCAAGTTGCATTCATTTTCACTATTGAAAAAAGTAAAAATATTTGAATTTTGAAAAACCTATGACTAGAATAAAACTTCTTGTTCATAGGTAGTTACGACAAATGGTTTTTCCATTAAATAGTGACAAAAGATTGCCGATTTACTGTGTAAAGCGCCAAGCAAAAACGACTTTCTGAAAGTTGTCGAAAGGAGAGTACAGTCGAATCTCGTTTTCTCGAATTCCAAGAGACTCTCTGAAATACTTCGAGATATCCGTACCTCAACATACCAGAATTGCAGACGTGAGGAAACTAAATCGAACAAACACATTTAACAAATGTATAATGTAAAATGTTGACTCCTGAAGCTAGAGTGATATTGAAAATATTATAGAAAAGGGGAGAAATTGCTCCCTAGGGAGCAATTTCTCCTCTTTTCTACAATATTTTCTTACCTGTTGTTAGATTTCCATGTTTAAGCAGAGACCAGATTTTCACTTCGAGATAAGCGGTTATTCGAGATAAGCGAGGTCGAGATAACGAGAGTCAACAGTAGTTGCATTACTTTTTATTTTTTTGCCACGTGTGCGATCGTTGTAGTTGGTTTGCTCATGCTCTTGGTATCGTTGGTAGGCTATGTTCTGTGATTGTGGCTCTCCTCGGACAACTATTTATGGATCTTAGAGCATTGGTAGCTTCAGTAACGTATAGCATTGTCTGAAGATATTGTCATTGGAAGGTCGACTCCCACTCTGCAGAGAGCCCTTTATATGATTTTATGGAGTACAACCTGGAATAAGGCGCTTATGTCATATGCGAACAGCGAAGGTCCAGATTAGCATACGCATTCATGCAGTTCGATCTTGGCATTCTCTGTTCGTCGACGTGTACTACAGTAGTCACTGAATCTGTAAGCGGGTAACGAAGGCTAATATCAGCCCGCGCGTTCGTGCGGGCTGACATGGGCCTGAGTTGTCCGCAAATTGCATAAGGACCCTTCTCGTGCGTTGCGCGTCCTATGTTATCATCTTATCAGTGTCTCGAAATGGCTGATATACTGTTGCTGGGACGTTAAAACACTGCAGCTTCCTGTCTACTTTGCCGTACACGCTTCTTCTAAAAATGGGATCAAATTCTTTTCTTTGGGAGTAAAGTCAAACCTTCCTTAAATGTCACCTGTATTAAGCAATCACATGTTTATAAAGATTAGATTTTTAGGTCCACTAATAGGAAAGTAAGTAAACATTTACCTGTATTAAGTAAGCACCTGTCTTAAGTAACTATATTTGGCTTTCCCTTAGGTTCTTGTTTAACACATGTTTGACTATACACCCAATCAGAAGAAAAGCAATATCATTTTGACAAAGTTGTCTTCCCTAGAAATCAGCACGAAAACATGCCTATATAATTTGACCCTTTTAAACCCCACTTTTATATTGTAAAACTGGGGTTTACAGGGTATACATTATTTTTCTTATTTCTGCTCAAAAACATAGATTGTGGGTACTCGTTAGAACCGCCTCGACGAGGTGATTCTAACGAGTACCCACAATCTCTGTTTTGAGCAGAAATATGAAAACTATCAGAGTTTTTTTATCTCAAAATTTTCAGTTTTTGGAGGTGAAATTTTCTATATATTTGAATAGGCGTGTTTTCGTAATGGTATCATTTCTCCTTCATTTGACAGATTGCCATTGCTTTCTGAAACTTCTCTTGCCCAATTCAAGGACAACCGAAGACGTTATAAGACAATTTCTAAAACAAACATCAGGAAAAAACAATTGTAAGGGTTCCTCACGTAAAACTTTCTTTATTTATAAGCAAATAAACCTTAGGATTGACAAATGATATTTTCTGCGTCTATATATCCTTTATCGCTCTCTGGGCTTATTCAGCAGACAACAAATTGACGATACTTTTCTTATTTTTCCCAGAAAAATAGACTTGGAAATTTCATGCAAAGCACTTAGGAGACACTTTGCATTAAAGGTCCATCCTATTTTCTTGAATAAATACGAGCGATATTTTAAAATGTCGTTTGCTGATTTTTTTTAACACAACATGCACAGCGATATATGTTTCATTATTTATAGACGAAGAAGCCTAGCAAGTGGCTTTTAATATTTTCAGCGTCCTTATAATTCATTTTGGTACTAAACAATCACAGTCCACGGACACTGAGTGCACAAGGCAAACGGCACAGGGATATGGTATCTGTAGCCAGCTGCTGTATTTGTGCTGATTTGTAATGCAACTGCCATTCAAAGCAGAGCGTCAAATACCCAGCGGACACATGGCGTAAGACAAGATCGCATCAACGTTGATGCAACGTCATGACGTTGCATCGACGTTGTTGCGATCTTGTCTCGATGTTGCGTGCCAGCTGGGTATGTTTTGTGATTTTATTTTTGTGCATTTCTGTAGTCTGCGTAGACTGCTCTCAATCTTCGTTGGTCGCACATGTCTGAAAGTTCGTTTTCTGACGATGCAGCTCAAACATACAGTCGAATCTCAGTAGCTCGAACACCGATGGCTCGTTCACCATGGCTAATTCGAACTCGGTTTTGAATCCCCAGGAAATTCTTCCGATAGTTCAAGAAAACAAATATTTAAGGAAGCGTTCTTATTTCATTGTGAAATTGTATGTTGTATGTACTCATTAGAATCGCCTCTTCGAGGCGATTCTAATGAGTACACTCAACATACAATTATTGTGTAGAAGATCGATAGATTTCTCAGAATTAGCGATATTTGCTTCCCGACCTGGCGCCATGATTAACCTTCATTGGCTCGAACTACCCAAGGCTCGAACAATTTTCAATGGTCCCAAAGGTGTTTGAGCCATTGAAGTTCAACTGTATTTGTATTGAGTTTGCAATAAACATAATTCCCCCTTCATGTAACAACAAATTATTTTGTGAATCAACTTATGTTAAGAGGTACGACCCGCCTCTTGTCAAAATCAATGTCATCACTAAAACATGCCTATATAATTTTGACCCCTTTAAACCCCACTTTTATATAGTAAAATGGGGTTTACAGGGGTATATATTATTGATCGTATTTCTGCTCGTCGAGGCGGTTCTAACGAGTACCCACAATCTATATTTTGAACAGAAATAAGAAAAAATATCAGAGTTTTTATCTGAAATTTAAGTTTTTGGAGGTGAATTTTTTCAATATATTTGAATAGGCGTGTTTTCGCAATGGTACACAAAATTTTATCAAAATACCCTATGAGATTGAGGACCTTCGGCGATTCAAGAGTTACGGCCATTTTCGCTGTCACATATTGTGGCATTTGCGTTGCCTCGGTCAACGAAAAGTGGCATTTGACAATTCTTTTGGCTAGGTCTTGTCAATAGTAATGGATACTTAAACTTTTATCAAAATATACCGTATGGTTGAAGACCTGCTGCGCTCTGAGCTGCGGTGATTTCCGTAACTTTCACATTTTTGGCCTCGGCGTTACCTTGGTCAATGAAAAGTGGCATTTGGCAAGTCCATTGGCTAGACCTTGTCGGTATCTATCAGTATGCCAAAATTATCAAAATATTCCCAACGGATTAAGCACTATGGCTATTTTCGCTAATAGACCAACGTCGGACAGAGGGACAGACGGACACGCAAGGTGATTATAAGGCACTCTTTGAAAGTCAGCCTTTCAATCGGTCGACTTTTCTGCGGGTTGTGCAATGTAAGTATGTTTATAAGAGACATACCGTAATCGACCTTATTACTGCACATGCTCCTATAAGCGCACAATCAAGCAGTTTAGTAGCCAATGCACTTTTACCTACTTCTTTATAAAACAAAAACATATGTTGTTGGTACTCATTTGAATTGCTACGACAAGTCGAGGCAATTCAAATGAGTACAAACAACTTATGCTTTTATGAAGAAAATCAGAAAAATATTGCGTAAGTATTATTAAATACGCCCCTAATAAAGTTCTCTGCTGATCTTTCTTTAAGTGTACCCGTATTAGCAGGCTATTTTACTACAAGTTTTTCTAGTAATTTTGAAAAACTAAAGCGCACAGTGCGGTAATTAGAGCGAATACGGTATTATATCAGACGGGCTTCTTGGTTTACGTGGGAAGAGTGGTTGATTGGAAGGAGGAAGACGTCAAAGAAAAGAAAATTAAGACGGACATTATTGTATCTGAGCATATCTTAAATGACACATCTGTAATTCGAATACAAGTTAGAAGAGTCCGGGTGATCGAGTAGTTAGCGCTTCCGATTTCGGATCATGAGTCCCGGCTTCGCTCATGACTGTACGGCACTTCTTTGCACAAAGCCTTTCATTATCATCCTTTCATCGTCTCGATATGACTTAAATAATGTTGAAAGGAACGTAACACACCAAACCATCAACATAAATACAACAAAACCAGGGCCAACGTTTTCAAAGCATCGTTAGCTTAACGAGCTCGTTATTGGTCAAAATGTTTGTTAACTGTTCTAGTAAGTACAATATCTAATTCACAGTTATTTTTGCTGAAAAAATGTGAGTAGCTTTTGCAAATGCAAAAGCTACTCACATTTTTTCCAGCAAAAATATTAGCCTATATGCCAGAATTAATGATCAAAGTTTTAACGATACGTTAATAAACGATATCGTTAGTTTTAAACAACTGGGCCCCAGGACGCTAGATAAACAGAGTACAAATTTTCTCATGTTTATGCGCTGTTACTGTTATATCCTTGAATCTCAATGGATTCATTTCAAAACAATTCTTCTGCAGTTGAGGAGCTATATTTTCATGAAATACTAAGACAGTAGAAATATTACTATCGCCAAAACAATAATTCACATGTATCTCGAGCCCTGGGTAATCCAAATGTTCACTATACAGGAGTGCTGCGTTCAAAAGTGCAAAGTGATAGCGAACGTTTTGCCGTAGATCCCGTGGCTAATGGCAAGCGCGATCAGAAGCAGGAATCTGGGGCAAAACTTTCGCAAGAAACTTGCACTTTTCGCCGCAGCCAGGAATTATACATTGTCCTACCTGTATAAAGTATCTGCCAGAAGTAATGCCCTTGCAGTGCAAATGCATTTAAATACATGTGTACCATTAAAATTGCAAACATACCAAACATTCACTTCTGCTATATAATTTGTTTGTTAACAGATATAAATACCATTAACCATTTTCGACTGGTACGAAGTTTCCCTAAAATTTTGTGTAGGAGTGTAATATCTTTTTGTAACAGCCGGTCAGATGGTCCAGTCAAACCATTTTTTTTGTTTGTTTGTTTCAAGCTCTTAAGCGATCTAATGCACGGAAGGTTTTGGCGTTTCATCGAAGTCAATCCTGCTTCACGATCTCTTATGAACTTGAAAAATAACTCAAATTTCATTGGACCATGTGACTGGCTGTTACAAGAAGATATCGCACTCCTACACAAAATTTCACGGATATGTCACGAAACTTACCAGTCGCATAAGGCTATTGATATAATTTATACACATTGAGAAATTAAGTATATGCAGAAACATGTTTATCCCGTCTTTTATAGCGAACGCAGCTCGCGACGCGCACAGCGCGTCGCTAACGAAGTGATCTCTACGGTAGAGAATATGATGAAGGAAAAGTAACAAACAACGATATATACTTTCAGCAGAAATCGCTCTGACCAATTTTCTTTCTTTTTTCCTTCGCGAAAGTTGCCACCGGAGGTTGGCAGGACTGGGGCGGACTTGATTATACCGCTAGTCACAAAATTTGGGTCTCACTAATATACGTCGAAACGAGTGTCAATAAGTGTCACGAACATATTTTTGCTGATTATTTTTATTATTTATTATTGATTTATTTTTTTATATATATCTGATATTCATTCTTTAATGATGTTGTGAAGGACTTTTGAAGGGACTACAGACAGGTCTGTGCTGCGCTCGCATTTAGGCTAATCCTATTTTCATATTATTTATCACTGCTGCCTCCTAAACAACATGCACACTGCTGCTGTGCCATAATTTAGCGATATTGTGACATCTAGATAGTGTATTATTCTTCCTATCAGTATCTAATAATATTATCTTTACAACAAATATAGCAAACTGGCTTACTTAAAAAAATAGATCAGCTCTAGCAGTGATTTTTTGAGTAAGAAATCACTGTTCGGAGGTCACTTGTAAAGCAAATCACCAGCGCGGAGCGCAAGTGATTTATCTTCTTACAACTGGCCGGCAAACTTTGATTTATTACTGAACAAATCACGCACAAGAGCTGATCTATTTCGAGTCAAACACATAGAAGATGACGAAAAAGTAATTGTATCCTTCAGATTCTTCCAACTTTCCGCCATCGAATAAAGAAATCCCGCCAACAGTTTTGAATGTAACGCTGACGTTGACATACATTTCTTACGTTGTTGACTTAAGAAAAACGACGTTACACCGTCTAACGTCTTGGAAACGAAGACTGATGTAAGCAAATTGTCAAAATGACGTCGGAACGGCGCCAGATAGCGTCGCGCGCTTCCGCCCAGTGATTTATCACTGAATTCAATCATAGGCGAGGAGTGTTAGAATTTGAGTTAGACATTGTAAATTTCCGTGTTTGGATCGCGATGTCGTCCACATTGACTCAACGCCGTGTTCTTGCTGGGATCTAATGATATGACGGCTTCAAGGGCATAAATACACTTACGGGTAGGTAACTCTGACAAAATAGGTTTGCGTCTATTCTAAAAACAGGACTCACTCTAAAAGGAAATAGCTGGCTTTTCAGATGGGAAGTGACATTAAAGAAAGCAAATAGGACGTCACAAATGTTGTCTGCCTGATCAAAGATGGCAGAAAATAAACCAAGTGGCTATAGGCCACTAAAATAATATATATATATAATATAGTATTCGAGGACAACTGTTATTAAATCTGGTCCTGCTGAGCCCGGATATACTCTGCCTGTCAAAACCCTGTAGCTCCAGATCAGTTGGTTTCTGAACTGGATCTGCACTGTTTGTCATAACTATGTGTATTTCTATCAACAAACCGGATAAAGTAGTCTGAATGGCTAAAGACTGAATGTGGGCATGGCATCTAATTTGATAGGCATGGCAAGGGTTATAATGTCAGGTTGTTTCTGTTTAAGAAACAAAACAGATTTTGTTACATTATTCGATCGAGCGATAAATATTAGTCCGTAAATGTCAAGGACATCATGTGACAGACAGTTTTATCATATATATATATATATATATATATATATATATATATATATATATATATATATATATATATATATATATATATATATCCTTATTGCAAAATCATACAAAAAGATCATAGTGGTCCTATATCGCTCACCCCAGCCAATGGGTTTGCATACTTAATATTGAAATTCACACAAGTAGCCTGCTTTAAGGTTTTGTATACATTAAATAATATTCAAAATGAAGTAGTAATGCCGTACATAGCAATCAGTACATCAGTTTTATTCGATTTTTAAAGCGCTTTCAAAGAAGACCGCTCAAAAATCATTCTATCCAAGTTTTTAAAAAAATCCATAAAATAAAGAAATTGTGATTGAACGGACAGACAGACAGATAGATGATGAAAATGATGACCGATCACAAAAGCTCATCATGAGCACATTGTGCTCAGGTGAGACATCAAGTGACCCCTGGGACGGGACCATTTTTTAATCCCAGGGCTGTAGTTTAAATAATCTTAATGATGGTTTACTTGATGAAGCTACATACCAAATACAGTCGAACCTCGATGGCTCGAACACGGATGGCTCGTTTACCATAGCTAATTCGAACTCATTTTTGAGCCCTACGAAATTCTTCCGATAGCTCAAGAAAACAAATATTTAAGGAAATTTTCTTATTTTATCGTGAAATTGTATGTTGTGTGTACTCATTAGAATCGCCTCATCGAGGCGATTCTAATGAGTACACTCAACATACAATCACTGTGTAGAAAATCGAAAAGGTTACCCTAAATTATCGTTATTTGCTTCCTGAACTGGTGCCATGATTAACCCTCAGTGGCTCGAACTACCCATGTCTCGAACGAATTTCCATGGTCCCAAAGATGTTCGAGCCATTGAGGTTCGACTGTACCATAGACTGCTAATTTCACATAGCGCCAGGTCAGAAGACAAAAGGCGATAATTTGGATATGTCTTTTCGATCTTCTATACAATAATGGCATGTTGAGTATACGCAGAAGAATCGCCTCAATGATTAAATAAGAAACTGCACCTAAAATATCCCTAAATATTTGTTTTCTGGAGCTATTGAACTGTCGGAAGAATTTCTAGAGACTGATAAACGTGTTCGAATCAGCTACGGTTAACGAGCCATTGATGTTCTAGTCATTGAAGAATAGTATGCGATGAGGGGATTTTAAAGAGTGAGCACAGCATACATTTTCATGATAAAATAAATCAATTTCCTTAAAAATATCCCTAAATACAGTCTAACCTCAATGGCTCGAACACGGATGGCTCGTTTACCGTTGATGATTCGAACTCTTTTTTCAGCCCAACAAAATTCTTCCAATAGCTCAAGAAAACAAATATTTACGTTTTTTTTCTTATTTTATCATGGAATTGTATGTTGTGTGTACTCATTAGAATCGCCTCATCGAGGCGATTCTAATGAGTACACTCCACATACAATCATTTTGTAGAAAATCGAAAAGATTTCCCTAAATTATCGCTATTTGCTTCCTGAACTGGTGCCTTAATTAACCCTCAATGGCTCGAACTACCCATGTTCCGAACGAATTTCCATGGTCCCAAAGATGTTCGAGCCATTGACGTTCGACTGTATTTGCTTTCTTGAGCTATTGGAAGAATTTTCTAGAGGCTCAAAAACGAGTTCGAATCAGCCACGGTAAACGAGCCATCGATGTTCGAGTTATTGACGTTTTACTATGCAAAATAAAAAGATTCTTCTCTTTAATCATAAGATATTAATTGTGTCGATGCACTTGCCTTACTTTACACATGAAAATCTTTTTTTCATTCCATTAACTCTTAAAGCGCCAAGCAAAACTTGTAGTAGACGACATTCTAATATACATTTTTCATAGAAAACAAGCCTTGATATTTCATGTGAATCGTCTGTCAGCAGACGATCCACATGAAATTCGAAGACTTTTTTCTCTGAAAAAAATGTCGTCTGCTGCAGTTGACATTGGCGCTCTAAAGGTTAATTACGAATGAACCAGAAATGAGGAAAGGGACTTTAGAAGATATGCGGACAGCGAAGATTCAAACTAGACAGCGCATTCGCACAGTCTGGTCTGAATCTTCGCCGTTCGCCTTCACAATAAACGGACCTTGTGGAAGATAAAGGACAAATAGCAAAGATCTTGACCCGAGGCATGACCGCGCAAAGTGCTCTTCGGCTGCGAAAATCGTATAAACCCTAGGGGCCTTTTTGTCAGTAGGCGACCCAAATAAGCATCATTATAAAGCATTTTTTTCTCAGTGACACAGATTATGTAATTATTGAACAGCTGACTGACTTTTAGAAACGTTTGCTTTATAATCATTATAATCAGCTAAACCAGGCATATATCCAATTCGATATTTTTAACGGATTAACCTATAAAATTCGAAAGAGGTCATGCCAGTGTCACATATAATCAAAGCACTGAGATTGCTGATGGGTGCGGTTACCGAAAATTCTATAGGTCTATAGGCCTCCAGAACTGAATGGGCTGAGGTTCAAGTTTAGTGCTGTACCCGATAGCCCATTTTCGGTGGAAATGTCCTTTCCAGTATTTAGTAGGATCGCAGCTCGGTTTACACTCAACGCATTTTACTGGAGTGTCATCACGAAAACATGCCTATATAATTTTGACCCCCTGAAACCTCACTTTTATATAGTAAAACTGGGGTTCACAGGGATATACATTATTTTTCTTATTTCTGCTCAAAATATAGATTGTGGGCACACGTTAGAACCGCCTCATCTAGGTGGTTCTAACGAGTACCCACAATCTATATTTTGAGCACAAATATGAAAAATATCAGAATTTTTTATCTGAAAATTTTCATTTTTTGGTGGTAAAATTTTGAGTATATTTAAATAGGCATGTTTTCGTAATGTCAATTCGGCTGATAATGTACTCAATATGATTAGAGTCTTACTTCTGAAAAAAAGTTTGAAGTTTTCGTTCGTTTTGTTTATTTATTCGCTATTTACAAGCTTCAGTGTACATAAGGCAGTTTGAATGCAGAATTCATTACGAAAACACGCCTATTCAAATACACTGAAAATTTTACCACCAAAAAATGACAAACTTTCAGATAAAATAGTCTGATATTTTTTCATATTTCTGCTAAAAACATAGATTGTGGGTACTTGTTAGAATCGCCTCGTCGAGGCGGTTCTAACGAGTACCCACAATCTATGTTTTTGAGCAGCAATAAGAAAAATAATGTATACCCCTGTAAACCCCAGTTTTACTATATAAAAGTGGGGTTTATGTGTGTCAAAATTGTATAGGCGTGTTTTCGTGATGTAACGTTACCAGCGCTAGCACGGAACTATTTGTTTGGTAGTTATTAGGCCGGTAGAGGCAGTAAAACGGGTTGTCCGAAATGTGTTATGTTAAATCTGATGGTAGTTGGGTAAACGCCCCGCTCAACAAGTGAAAACATTACAGATCATTCGATCCCAGTAGACATATAGCACAGCAACAACGTCGTTTTATAAGTTACGTTTATGTGAAATAAATTTGTCCCAGCGGGTATCATAGTGCAAGCACCGTTAATGCGACATTGTAAAATATCTGCGCCCACTGGGCTAAACATAATATTGTGTAGAACAAACGTTGTTTCGACTCTGCCGGGACTTCATGGCGCAATAAAGTCGTTTTGATGTCGCCGCGACGTCATGTCGTCGTGGACATGCCCAAACGATTTTTTGGGGACGTTGTAAATTTCAGAATATTTACAGACCATCACGTGGGAATATGAAATGTTCAATGTAACTCATACCATATCGCATAATGGTCAGCAAGCAGACATTTTATTACTCGGTTTGTTTTATCCTCAATATAAAGGTACATGAGAGAAAGTGTGGGCAGCCCCCAGTTAGCATTCTGCATAAATCTATAAAGGACAGCTATCGGCCCGACAGGTATCCTGTCGGGCCGATAACGATCCGATATAGATTTAAGCAGAATGATAGCATGGACATATACACAATTAAATTTATTATTAGTAAAAGTAATTGGCAACGTCAGAAATTGAAGCTTTCTTATTTCTCTTATTTTTTTCTTATTTCTGCTCAAAAATATAAATTGTGGGTACTCGTTAGAACCGCCTCGCCGAGGCGGTTCTAACGAGTACCCACAATCTATGTTTTGAACAGAAATACGAAATATATCTGATTTTTTTTTATCTAAACAGTTTCCTTTTCTGGTAGTAAAATTTTCAATATATTTGAATAGGCGTGTTTCCGTAATGAGAAATACACGTATATTAACCCATTTATGCCGAGTCGACTCTTCTACCTGAACTCTTTGGACCAGTCCATTTCCAATTTAAGGGGTGTCTGGTCAGTTTTGATTATTACCATGTTTTATTGTAATGCCTGTAGTTAATGCAAACAGTGTAGACACTGATCAGACGCCGCGTTCTGCGGCGTCTGATCTGGGTCTAGACTGTTTGACAATGTCCTATTTATAGGACCCTAGGCACAAATAGGTTTAAGTCTCAGATTAGTCTGCACATCTGCGTTTTAGCTACCCGGCTGTGGAAAACTTGGATCCTTGGCTGTCCACAGATCACCAGAAAATTGGTCTGTCTTCGCAAGATGCGTACAAATCGTAAGGTACATTTTATAACGTTGCGGCTAATCGTTGTCCTTGCGGGGTTAGTAATTGAGGAAAAACTTAACATCTTGATTCTAAAATAAACGTCTGTTTTAAAATATACACTGTGACAGCAAAACTTCAATGAATCGAACACGTTTAGCTGCTAGCTTTCTACGTTAATCTATAGCGGGCCGTAATCGGCCCGTCAGCTACCCTGACGGGCCGATAACGGCCCGCAAAAGATTTATGTAGAATGTTTACTGGGTTACGAGTTTTTTTTAATTCAAACTCGGTTTTGAGTTTCTAGGAAACTAAAGAAATCGAATGTTTAAGGATATTTTAGGAGTATTTTCTCATTTTATCTTGAAAGTGTATTTTGTGTGTACCCATTAGAATTGCTTCATCTAGACGATCCTAATGTGTACACACAGCATACATTTTTTTCGAAGAGACATCCCTAAGTTATCCACATTTGCCTTCTGACCCGGCGCTATGATTAACCCTCATTGGCTCGAACTACCCATGTCTTGAACAAATTTCAATGGTCCCAAAGAAGTCCGACAATTGTTTCCTTTTACTAAAACAGATCCTGGCATACCGAGGAAATTCCTACGGAACCCCGGAAGAAAACAATGTCGTGGGAGGGCAATACAAAAAGAAACCCATTGAATGCGTTTCCTTTTTTAAATGCATTCCCACGAATTAAAAATCATTCCCACAAATCAATAAATCGTTTTAACCAATTATTCATCCCTTCAATTGAATTATTAGGCTCTCTGATTGGTTTGAATAATTTATTCCCAGAAATAAAATTTTGTTCAAACTAATTAATACTGCTTTTATGTCGGCCTCTGTGGGTCTCTATTTGTGTATTTGCAGAAAATCATGGCGCAAGTGGAGCCTTCAGTTGATGGCAAGGTTTAAATTCAAACCAATCGAAAAACAGAATTATTTTGTTTGGTTTAAACATATTTTATTGTAGCAAAACTCATTACAACATGATGCAAGTCATTATACAAATTGGGATTAGAACGAAAGCACAAGTACTTATATAGTTCTTCTCCCAAAAACAACCGACATGTATACATAATGGCGAATTTCGAGCACGATACACTGGAGCAAGTAACATTATGTAGTGATAATTAACAATAAGTGTTGGTTTTTACATGTTTGGGTGATAAAAATGATGAAAATCTGATGTAAGGTTTTACCCCAAATAGATTCATTTCATATAAAGCATTTTGAGGTTAGCAAAGGTTAAGAAAATGTAACTGGACAAAACCAAGGGGCGGTGGGGGTGGAGGGGGAGGGGGAGATGGGAAGGGGGTAGGTGGGAAATTGGGATTGAGGGGTCGAGGCACCCGGCATCCAACATGGAATATAATACCGTTTACAACGGATAAATGTAGTAAAGCAATCGCATGACCATAGCAGTATTTAAAACATCTCATGAAAAACGTTTACAATTCAGTATAAACCGGTGAATATTTTCAAAAATTATCATATTTACATCATATGATAAAGAGGATTCCCCGTACAGAAGAAGACCAAGAGTAGGTCTATGATAGGTAGAAACCACATTTAGAAGCGCGTTTCTCTGCTGCTGATAGTAAGGACAGTGGAAAAAAGAAGTGTTGTGAGTTCTCAATACTACCACATCTACAACATCTATAGGCGAGTCAGTTATACCTTTTAAGAATAGGTCCAGATTCAATGAGCTACAGTTCGTTCGTAATCTAGTATGGAGAATTTGGGCTTTTCTATTTTTAGAATAATAATATTTGGGGACAGGTGTTTTGTCTTTGTTAAAGTAGTATTTAAAAGAGTGTGTTGTTTGAGATTGTTTCACTTCGGCGGGTAAACTATTCCAAGCCCTCACAGTACAGGGTAGAAAAGAATTATAGTAAAGATTTGTTCGTGAATCAATAGTCTGTAAATGGTCGGAGTTGCGAAGATTATATCGTGACATGTCACTGACTGATGGTGGTATAAGGGAGGATAAGTACAGAGGAGTTAGATATTTTGAAAAATAAAGTCAATTTGTGGGTTTGTCTTCTCTGTTCAAGTGACTCCCATCCAACTTCTTTGTACAAGGCGGTAATAGAAATAAGCTTGGTTGTCCCAGTAGCTATGCTATTATTTTGTTTATTTGTTAGCACGAATATAACTCGTCTATCCAGAGAGAGAGAGAGAGAGAGAGAGAGAGAGAGAGAGAGAGAGAGAGAGAGAGAGAGAGTAATAAATCTTTCAGACGGATTATTAATTGTCGGAAAGAAATTATCAATTAGTGGGAAGAAAGTATTAATTTTTGATAGGGAGTAAGTTATTCTTGGGAACGATTAAACAAACTGAAACCCATGTCCCTTTGGGCTTCCGTACAGAACTTCTAATGAATAAACTGGTTTCCTTGAAGACTAAGAAAAAACATCGGATAATTGTTTTGTTCGATAAAGACCTTTATTTTATTTGAAAGCAGTGTATATCTGGTGAAAATAAAAGTGGTATCAGTCACTAGTGAATTGATATCGTATCATTTCACTAGTGACTGATACGATTTATATTTTCACTCCTCGCTTTGGACTACTTCGGTTTTCTTCAGTGTTTCAGAAGTGGATGTTACCTCCACTTCAGATTTTTGAACACTTCTAACTTGTTTGTTTCTGAACTAAACTATCAAGTGTTGGTATGCATTTTCTTAGTTACAATGTAAGGAACATGCTGGTATCAAAATTATTTTGATTTGCCGAAATTTTTTGTTCTTGTTTCTCCAGCGTTTTACAGGTTAAGCACTGAACGTCGACGCCATGACGTTCATGTTTTGTTTGGTCACGTTAGTTATGACGTCAGAAACGCGCATTGGTGTGTAAACAATGAAATAAAAAGATTATTTACTCTTTTTCAGTGAATACCATAGAAATTTTCATCTCGTGTAATAGGAGTAATTTCTCCTCTTTTCCAACATATGTTATTACCTGTTGTTAGATTTCCATGTTAAACCAAGGACCCGATTTCTATTACGAGATAAGCGGTTATTTGAGGTCAGCGAAGTCGAGATAACGAGAGTCCACTGTACCTTTGTACTTGGCATGATATAAGTGGATATCCACTTCCAAAACGATAAATGCATTTACCCAGTAAAGGCCACACTAACGAGGTACCACTATCCTGAGGCCGAGTAAGAAGAGATGAGGAGCTGTATTCTGTACTTGGCATACCGTACTTACCCTGAGTATTCGGACACCCAACTCCTTACCATATTTGTTCTAAAATTTGAACAAGTACAATTTTCTACCCGATGTTGTGTCTAAAAATTGCTGGATAAGTGACAAACGGTGCAGACCCTGATGAGACGCCGCGTTCTGCGGCGTCTCATCTGGGTATACACTGTTTGCTCAGGCCTGTCTGTCCGAATACATATGGTAAATACGGTAGTAATATCTAATTTGAACGATGCAGCCCAAATGTCTTCATAGTACAATGTGCAAGAACCCACGCTAATCTCGTGTGTTGAATTCAATATAGAAATTAGACAGATGACTTGCCGTTAATCTTAGGTTTCTTTGAACGGTAAGCAATTTTAATCTTTAAATGAAATATACAGAAGGTCATCGTATATTGGAAGAGCAGAAAGGAGAAGGGAGTGCTTTTAACGCTTAGGATGCTGGGTAAAAATTCTGCAGACGATATTTTGAAATAATGTTTTTCTTGTTTTCCTAGAAAATGCTTTGACGTCTCATGCAAATTGTCTCCTAAGGATCCTAAGGAGACAATTAGCATGAAGAATCAAAGCCTATTTTCTGATGAAAATACCAAAACATGTCATCAATGTGTCGTCTGCTGAATTTGTTCAGAGGGCGGTAAAGGTTAATGGATAAAAACGTATTACTGAAAATGTCAGGATTCAACGAGAATTCTGAGATTAGCAAGATAAATACCACCACAGAATTTAACCCTTAAAACGCCAAGAAAACCGAAATCTGAAAATGTCGTCTGTTTATATCGTCTGCTGAATATTCTTGCAAACTTTTCAAACCTATTTTTGCATACAGGCAAACAGTGTGGACCCTGATCAGACTGCTCCTAGAGGAGCATGATATGGGTCCACACTGTTTGCAAAAGTGACTTTTAAAATCACAAGCAGATGACAAAGCAGACGACAATTGTTGTGATTGGCATTTAAGGGTTAACTGACAGTTTGATCGCGCGGCATTACGCATCTTGAATGCTAACTCATTTATGCTCAATGTTTTGTATAGTTGTGTTTGGCAAACAGTGTAGATCCAGATCAGACGCCAAAGAGTGCGACGTCTGCCATTCACTGTTTTCCAGGTTTGCTGTTTGCTGTTGAAGGTACCGGCAAAGTCCAAAGTATTGTAAAATACCCATTTGAACTTTACCTCTCTCTGTGCTAATTCAGCAGACGACATTTGCACGGAATGTCAAATCCTTTTTTCTTGAAAAAAAGAATAAAAATATTTTAAAATCGGTAGTCTTCTGAAATTTTAATTGAGGTTGTAGGACGTTCATCTATTTTAGTCTGGAGACCTCCAAAATGTAATTGGCAAACTTTGCAGACCAGGTCAAACGCGCGGCGTCTGATCAAAAACTCCACTGTTTGCAAATAGCTTAGCCATTTTTCTCTAAATCACATAACCGGACATATCTAAAATTGAAATTAGGCTCTTCCATTATGTAGTGTGAGGGAGTTTATTCAGTCTAAAATGGGTTAATTACGAAGTGGATTACTCCAAGTTCAGAAATAAAAGAATCCACTAGCCATTAAATGGCTGAAAATCAGAAAGACAAAACACAACGGTTTCAGTTAACATTCTGCTTAAATCTATATCGGACCGTTATCAGTCCGATATAGATATGAGCAGAATGCTACCTGGAAACTACAATGAAAACATCGCTCTGGAATGGTCAACAGCAAGCTGTTGTGGGTACAGAGAACTAATTATTTTTCCCATAGAGCTCCATAGTGATTCCACCCTTTTTTGGTACTTAAGGGTTCATTTCAGGGTATGGCTGGGCTTCTAAATTTTGTTTTAATTCAAAGCCCAGGCTTAGCATAGCAAAATAAACAAGGAAAAATACCACCATCACCAGCACTTTCAGGGACTTTTTGGAGGCTGAATGTAGCAACCCCTCAATTGGCAGGTATCAAAAATTGAAACTTTGAATTTCACCACTTCTTCTTTGGGCTCCAGCAAACACACACAGAAACATTTATTTCTTTGAAACAATCAGAAAATTACAAACAGACATTTTTTTTTCTTCAAATTAGAATGATGAGTTTTAATTCATCTTTACTATTAACCAATCACAGGCCGCCTTACACAAAATAACTACCCCGGGCTTCCCTACACTTTTATGCACCAATCAGCAGTCCTGTCACAATTGGTTCACTGTGCCCTTGTGCGAGTTCAGGTGGAAGGGGTTGGCGGAGGGAGGGACATCCCAATGTAAACTGATTAAGGATAAAGTTCAGCCAAGATAGATGTAAGAAAAAACAAAACAAAAAAAAAAACAAAAAAACAAAAAAAAAAAAACCTGCAGGGAAGCTTAAACCAGTTTTACACGCGCAAAACCTCAACCTTAATTCTGATGCAGCTCCAAATTACAAACATATGTTCGGTCTGCAATGGCGATCTGAAGCCAGAACACAAGAAAAAAAAACCAACAGGAACACAGTAGGCCAGACCACAAACATTGAAAGTTAAGCGCCAATCTTATTGAATAGAATGAAGAGGGAGCCGTCAATTAGTCTGAGGACTGGTTCAAGGTCATGTCAGTAAAGAGAGAAGCAAAGTCATTACCCATAATTAGGTTAACAACCATACATGCATTTTAACAACAACACTGCCAACGATATCAACAACAAAAAGCGATTTATTGTACAGTGGCTCTGTAGACGTTGCATAGATCAGACAATACTTGGGGTAAATTTAAAATAAAGGGTAAATACCAAAGGAGAAAGCAAAGAAAGTAAATCGTTTCCGACAAGATATTGTCTATCAAAACTACAAGCTTGCCTTTTGAATTGAACTGTTGATTTTAAAGGCTCCATATTCCTCAAACATAGATATTTTTATCCAAGAAAGGCTTGATAAATTGATATATGGTATTAATACAATCATAAAATGTAGCACCTGACAGCCTGTAAAATTTCAGTTAGTCTTTCATTCTTGAAATTTAATGATTTTTATCGTATCTCTGCATTAATTTTGCCAACATAAATTCAGAGATACGGTAAAACAAGAGGGCCATGATGGCCCTGTAACACTCACCTTAGCATCATAGCACTTTGAGAACCTGATTTAGAACTGATCAAGGCAAACATTCTGATCCAAATTCAAAATGATTATATTAACAAGTAAGACAATGTAGCATGTCTAATGGACTATGAAATAAAGGTCAAGGTCAAATATGGATGACTGCACTCAAGAGGCCATGCTAAGATGTATGCCTGTACTAAGTATAACTGGCTGTAGGAGCAATAGTTACTGAGAAACTGACCTAAACACAAACACTTCACAAGTAACAAATATCACTCTGTAGGACCAATAATTACTGAGAAGCTGACCTAGACGGAAAAACTTAAGAAAGTCACTGGATAGTAAAATATACATCACCTTGAAATCATAAAGACAAACATTTTGAGCAAAATTCATGATGATCACTTCAAAAATGTGACCTCTAGAGCATCAACAAAGTTTTCCTTTGATTTGGCCAGTTGACCTAGTTTCTGATATCAAGTGACCCAGTTTTAAACTAGACCTAGAAATCATCGTGACGAACATTTTGAGCAATATTTATGATGATTACTTTAAAAAATGTGACCTCTGGAGTGTTAACAGTTTTCTGCTGATTTGGCCTGGTGACCTAGTTTTTGACCCCATGTGATCCAGTTTCAAACTTGATCTAGAAATCATCAAAACAAACATTTTGAGTAAGATTCATGATGATTGCTTCAAAACTGTGACCACTAGAGTGTTAACAAAATTTTCTGCTGATTTGGCCTAGTGACCTAGTTTTTTACCCCAAGTGATCCATTTTCAAACTTGACCTAGAACTCATCAAGACAAACATTTTGAGTAAGATTCATGATGATTGCTTAAAAAATGTGACCAATAGAGTGTTAACAAGGTTTTCCGCTGATTTGGCCCGGTGACCTAGTTTTTGATCCCAAGTGACCCAGTTTCAGATCTGACCTAGAAATCATCAAGACAAACATGTTGAGCAAGATTCATGATGATTGCTTGAAAAATATGACCACTAGAGTGTTAACAAGGTTTTCCGCTGATTTGGCTAGGTGACCTAGTTTTTGACCCCAGGTAACCCAGTTTCAAACTTGACCTAAAAATCATCAAGACAAACATTTTGAGCAAGATTCATGATGATTGCTTAAAAAAATGTGACCGCTAGAGTGTTAACAAAGTTTTCTGCTGATTCGGCCCGGTGACCTAGTTTTTGACCCCAAGTGACCCAGTTTCAAACTTGACCTAGAACTCATCAGGGCAAAACATTTAAGCAAGATTCATGATGATTGCTTAAAAGAATGTGACCGCTAGAGTGTTAACAAGGTTTTAGCTGATTTGGCCAGGTGACCTAGTTTTTGACCCCAAGTGACCCAGTTTCGAACTTGACCTAAAAATCATCAAGACTAACATTTTGAGCTAGATTCATGATGATTGCTTGAAAACTGTGAGCGCTAGAGTGATAACAAGGTTTTCCGCTGATTTGGCCAGGTGACCTAGTTTTTTATCCTAGGTGACCCAGATTCGAACTTTACTTAGAAATCATCAAGACAAACATTTTGAGTAAGATTCATGATGATTGCTTAAACAAGTCACCCCGATGCTTCCTAGCAAGTTTGGAGTCAATTGGCCTATCGGTTCAGGAGAAGAAGCAAAAAATAGATTTTCAAGATGGCTGTCATGGCGGCCATCTTGGATTTCCGATTGGAACGATTTTAGCTATTTTTGATCTATAAGTCACCCCAGTGCTTCCTACCATGTTTGGAGTCAATTGGCTTTTGGGTTTAAGAGAAGAAGCAAAAAGTAGATTTTCAAGATGGCTGCCATGACGGCCATCTTGGATTTCCGATCGGCACGATTTTAGCTATTTTTAATCTAAAAGTCACCCCGATGCTTCCTACCAAGTATCGAGTCAATTGGCCCAGGGTGTAGGAGGAGTAGGCTTTAAAAGCAATTGTTGACGCCGCACGACGCACGACGGACGACGCACGACGGACGACGGATATTGACTGACTACAATAGCTCACTATGAGCACGTCGTGCTCAGGAGAGCTAAAAATCATTTCATTTTTGATCCAGATCAAAAAACGAGAGACTAACTGAAATTGTACAGGTTGTCAGATGCCACTTTTTATGATCGTACGAGGGCAAGTCAATAAGTAACCAGCCTATCCCATTTCCAACTGACCGAGACACCCACGATTTTCATGCCTTGTTTCAATACATGTTTTAGGCCTGAGGGCTAAATTGCACCCTTATCCTGTCATTCACTCATAAGATATTGAATGTCAAACATGGCTAGCGATGTAAAAGCAAGCTTTTCGTTAGAAGTTGAGTACCGTGCTGTAATTTGGTACTTGTATTTGAAAGGGAAAACAGGTCAGGAAATACATTGCGAGTTGAACAATGTTTATGGGTCTTCTGCACCATCGTGTGCACAAGTTAAATTCTGGGTTGGGGAATTAAAACGCGGTAGAACGTCTTCAGAAGACGAAACTAGGTCTGGACGCCCATCAGATGCCACAGATGAAGAAATGTAACAAAGTACGGGATCTGGTGTACTCTGATAGGCGAATTAAAGTAGAAGAAATAGCGAATGCATTACATATTTCGCATGGTAGTGTTTCAACAATTTTACATGATCGCTTTGGTATGCACAAGCTAACAGCCCATTGGGTCCCAAAATCCCTTAGCGACGAGCAAATGGCAACAAGAGTATCAGTATGCAGCGCATTTTTGAAGCGGTTTAGGTCAAAGGAAGATGATTTTCTTTCACGTCTGGTGACTAGATGAGACCTGGGTCCATTATTATGAGCCAGAGAATAAAGCTCAAAGTCGCCAGTGGGTAGGGCCGGGGTCTCCGAGGCCAAAGAAGTTCAAAACGCAACCCTCTGCTGGCAAGGTGATGGCAACTGTATTATGGGATGCACATGGCGTTATTATGTTGGACTTTCTAGCAAAGGAAAGTACAATAACAGGTGCGTATTATGCAAATTTGCTCGACCAACTGAGAACTGCGATCCGTGAAAAACGCCAAGGTAAACTCTCCAAATGGATTCTGCTCTAACAGGACAATGCGAGAGTCCACACTTGCAAAATTGCAATGGATGCTGTTGAGCGGAATGGGTATGAGCTAATACCCACCCCGCCTATTCTCCGGACTTAGCTCCTAGTGGCTATTTCCTATTCCCAAACTTGAAAAAGGATATCCGTGGACGTCATTTCCGGTCCAACGAAGAAGTCGTGGCGGCAGTTGAGGAGTGGGTCGGAGACAAGGACCCAGGCTTCTTCAGTTCTGGGCTGATGGCACTGGAACACCGCTGGTCCGTGCATCATTCTAGAGGGCAATTACATCGAAAAAGAAGAGATCGATCTCACCCAAAAATAAGTTAGGCTGTTTTTTTTATTGACTCGCCCTCGTATTAATAGTTTAGATCAATTTATTAGACCTTTCTTGGATAAAAAAAAATGTCTATTTATGAGGAATATGTAGCCTTTAAGGTCACTGGGAACACTTGGTAAATTGTCTGCCATTTTATAAGAGGGAGGCAAATTTCTTGTTTGCTTTCCAGCACATCAGGCCCTTTCTGAAAAAAGCAAATTCTTTCTTTTTAGAGCAGACCTTTTTTGGGAGCAAATTCTTTTTAGAGTAGACTCCTTTTTAGAAGGGTAGCAAATTCTTTTCTCTTAGAGTAGATCCCTTTTTAGAAGGGGACTCTAAAACTTGTCAGAGTTGCCTCCCTTAAAGGGCGTCAGTTTCCCTTAAAAGGACAGCATTGTTTTAATATCGTCGTACTTATGCAATATGACTAAGCAATTATTTGAGCCACAATGTCTGAAAACGTTCTTTCTGGCCCCGAGATTATAAAACTTTTTTCATGCTCAATTCGGTTGAGCATGAAACTTTCTCTGCTAATAGATATGAAAATGCCAACAGTAGTTGGCATTTTCATATTTTATTAGCAGAGAAATTTTCATGCTTAGCTATGTTTAGCAAGGAAGAATTTGGCGTTGTTAGTAATTTATTTATTAGCATGAAAAATTTCATTCTCAGTTGAGTTGAGCATGAAAAAAGTTTTATAACCTCGGGGACTGATCAGAATCTTTACTGGGTACAGTTTGGATTGCCATGGATGCAAAATTTCTGAGCAGACTTGCGGAAACGCAGGCTGGTTTTAGTCTCCGTTTGATGCACATGTTAGGAGGTTTGATTTCTGACGTTGCTGCTTATATTTGCTGTGTGTATTCCCATATGTAGCGGATTATTGCGTTTCCATTTGTTAGTTGAATTGATAGATGCTTTATTTATTTCCTTTGGCGATATTATTTGAACAACTTGGCGTGGGCAATCAAACGCTTTTACAGTTTTGTAAATTGACAAAGGTCTATACAAGCTCTAAAAGATATGCAGATTATAAATCTAAAACGTTGCCTTTGGAAATAAAGAACACACAAAAACACGAAAACAGGTGAATGGGTTTTATTGAGTGTCTTCATATGCAGCAATGTAGTTCGTGTGGCTGCATAAGCGCCCTAGCACTGGCTTAAGCAGTATTCGATTTTCAAAATAACTAAAATGGGCTCATTGATATTCCAAAGGAAATAAAGATAAAATCTGCGGTATCGTGAAGTAAGCGAAGGCGTTTTACGGCACCACACGGCACTTAACACCAGCCGCAGTGAAGTAAAAAAAAAAAAAAAAAAAATCTAAAGAGTTACCTTTGAAAGTAAAGAACATACATATGAACGAAATTCGGAGACTCGTTTTTAAGTCTTCATATGTAGCAATGTAGTTTGTGAGGCTGCATACGCCAGGACATTGAGTCTGTTTGATGTACAGACAGCCCTCTTTATACCGACACTCGATACAACGACAAAATTCGTTATAATGACAATTTGATTGTCGCAAAAATTTCGCTTTGGAGGTCATAAATTATGCAAGAATATTGTATTCCATACTTAAAAGAAAGATATGTTTTGAAAATTTGTTAGAATCGCCTCAGTGAGGCGATTCTAACAAATATTCGAAACATATGTTCTATGGGGAAATATAAACAAAACGAAAGCTTTCTTACATATCAATCTGCTCATTCAGTATTCTTTACAACAGCGAATTCATTTTAATGGCAACGTCTTTGGGAACAAATGCTGTCGTTGTAACGAGGGTTCACTGTACATGTATTGGAAAATCGATTTCCGCTTCAGACGGTGCTAGCGGCCGTATGAGGACCTGCATTGCTGTCATATACAGAGTCTCAGTGAAACCGAAACTCCGAATTTCGTTCGTTTATGTGTTCTCTGTTTCCAAGGGCAATCACAATAGATCTTATTTGACTTCACCGCAGCTGGTGGCGGCCGTAAAACGTCTCCCCGCACTCCATCGTAGTGCAGTTTTTTTTTTTTTTTTTTACTTTATTTTATTTTCATTTATATTTAGGATCATTGAACCTATTTTGCATCTTGCAAAGTTTCGCTTTAGCCGATGCTAGGGACGATACGGTATGCAATAGTACAGAGAACGTTCTGCAAACTTTCATGGCAGCCCTGTAATCTACATTGATGTCGTATAAAATGTCCCAATGGATTCGAGCTCCGATTTTCGTTCTGTTATGTGTTCTTTGTTTCCAAGGGCAATGTTTATATTTTTTATCCACTGCATCTCTATTCTTATCGAGATATCAAAACGCACGGTTGTGTTCATACACAGCGCAACAGCCTGCAGCACCACTGTCATTGTCGTCACCATTACGCACTGTATAGTTAATACTTAGCACCCTGAGTAAAAGTTTCAATAGACGACACATTGAAATGTTTTTCCTATTTTTTCCAGAAACAGGTTTTGAAATTTCATGCAAATTGTCTCCAATAGAGACAATTTGCATGAAATGTCAAATCCTGTTTTCTTGAAAAAACATCATCGTCTGTTGAATTAGCCCAGAAAGTGAGAAATCGTGTCAGTGACATTACGCAGTAAATATAATTTTCACATTGAGCGTTTAATTATTGATGAAGCCTTTCGATCTTCACTATATATACTATGGGAATCATGTTCCAACAAACAAGGTACACGCGGAATCAGTAAACCTAAACCCCGATGTCCTGGTATCTGGGAAAATATATATGCATACGTTCCCAAATGCCATGTTATTGTTATTTATATGCATATTAAGTGATTACCTTATTCAGCCGTTTCGGCAGAAACTTGGAGTGCGAAGCCCGAGGCGAAACCGGGTGCTTTTTACTGAATGAATTAGATTTATTAAAATTTGCACTAAAATAACAAGCAATGGGCTGATATTAAAAGTTACTCCTTTCAATTTCATCTTTGTATTAAAAAGTATTTGTAAATAAACACAGACATGCATATACTTGAATGTACACTTTCAGTTGTTGGTTATGACCTGTTTTAAAAATACGGCAAACTGGCGAAACCGGGTACTCTGACTATATGGTTTAGTACATCTGAACTAATATCTGCTAAACGCATAAAACAGCATGTTTTGCTAAATTTGTTTTAGCCATAACCCTATTTTGACTTTTTTCCCTTGTTTGTTTGTTGTTTTTGTTTTCAGGGAAGAGAAGGATTGACACTTCATGTGAATTCATCACGAAAACACCTATATAATTTTGACCCTCTTAAACCCCACTTTTATATAGTAAAACTGGGGTTTACAGGGGTATACATTATTTTTCTTATTTCTGCTCAAAAACATAAATTGTGGGTACTCGTTAGAACCGCCTCGCCGAGGCGGTTCTAACGGGTACCCACAATCTATGTTTTGAGCAGAAATATGAAAAATATCAGAATTTTTTATCTGAAAATTTTCATTTTTTGTTGGTAAAGTTTTCAGTATATTTGAATAGGCATGTTTTCGTATTGCCATATTGAATAACCAAAAGCTCTCAAAGTCAATGGTCGCGCGAGATGAAGCATTGACCAAAGACACTCCCTGTATACACACCATTAACCCAGTCAACATTCTGCTTGAATCTATATCGGACAGTTATCGGCCCGGCAGGTTTCCTGTCGGGCCGATAACAGTTCGATAATGTTTTAAAGAGAATGCTAGCTTGGAACCTATCAAAAGTGTCTACACGACAACGGGTATGACAATAATGCACTCGTCAAAACTGGCTGATTCGGCTAAATTTGACGGGCCATGCAATACAAAACAGCATTCCATCGAAATAAGAACGAACAAGTCGATTACATAACCCGATTTATCTAATATATAATATAACCAGTATTAGCGCGCATATTCGCATAATGTTTATTAGAAAATATTGTTATCCCCTCCACTAATGTTTAATTATTTATGTCTCATATCAATATTGTAAGTTCTGTTCCTGTTTGTTGTTTTCTTATGTTCTGGCTGCAGATCGCCATTGAACTCTTTGCTTTCTTTCCTCATAGTGTTTTTGGGTACATATTTTTACTGTGATGTTTCAAGGATGAAGCAGGGGACCCATATGCTGACCGAACATATGTTTGTACTTTGGAGCTGTATAAGAATTAAGAGTGCGGTTTAGCTAGAGTAAATCTGGTTTAAGTCCTCTCCCCTACACAACCCTAACAGGGAGGTTAGGGCAGAGAGTGGGGATCAAAATCAAGCATACCACGACCTAAACATTGTATCAAGTCAGTGAATACTTCGTCATTTTGTACAGTATACATACAGTCGAATCTCAATGGCTCGAACATCTTTTGGACTACGGAAATTTATTCGAGATATGGGTACTTCGAGCCACTGAGGGTTAGGTTCCTTTTTAGAAGGAGTAAAACAATTTTGACAGTTGTCTCCTCTGATACAGTTTAGTGTATCCACCTACCTTAATGTGTTTAGTGTATCCACCTTTCCTAATGTGTTAAGTGTATCCGCCTCATGTAATGTGTTTAGTGTATCCACCTCATGTATTGTGTTTAGTGTATCCACCTTCAGTAATGTGTTTAGTGTATCCACCTCCAGTAATGTGTTTACTGTATCCACCTCCTGTAATGCGTATGGATTAATGTAGTTACGACAAATCATTGTAGTTGATGAAATACATCAGTTTGCAAATTAACATCTTTGAGTAACACGATTGGCGAAAAACGACTCTCTAAGAGACACCGAACAGAGTATAGTTCAGTTGATAAATCAAAGGCGATAGAGTTGACAATTTGCAATTGTATGGTTTAATAAATTTTAGGCTGGAGCCCCACAAAAGGGTTATTGGCAAACAGTGAGGACCCAATTCAGCCGCCTGGATCTCCACTATTTGCACATGAATTAGCTTTCTCTAGGACTATCTAAATCATACAGCTTGGCCCGGAGGTTATAAAACTTTTTTCATGCTCAACTCAGCTGCGCTTGAAATTTTCTCTGCTAATAAATAGGAAAATGCTAACTATTGTTGGAATTTTCATATTTATTAGCAGAGAAAAGTTCATGCTCAACTATATTTAACAAGAAAGAATTTGCAATTGTTAATAATTTGAGATTTATTAGCAGAACAAATTTCATGCACAACTGAGTTGAGCATGAAAAAAGTTTTTATAATCTCGGGGCCTGACGTGCTTAAAATTGAAAGACTATTCCAATATATAGTGTTTTAGAGTCTGTTCAGCCAAAAATATTTCTGTATGCCATTATTCTATTTTTGCATGCAAATATCGAAAAATAATGTGTGACCCTTTTAATAGGCATATTTATACCTGTATTGTACACCAGTCATTTGGAAAACACATGGATTTATTTGTACAGTGTAAAATTAATACCTGCTTTATTTTCCTTGTATTGTACGTTATATGTATTTTGGCAGCTATGGCAAAGGTTACACGCTAAATGAACAATTTATTTGCTATTAGTTTATAAACCATCTTTGGAATTCTTGGAACGTTCCAAGGTCACTGAGAGGTACAGAAACGGAAATAATGCTTAGAATTCTTTGTACAACACACATGCACGCACGCACGTACACAAAGCTCACTCGAACCTTTTAGTTCGATTATAAAAATGTATTTTATTCTCTATTTTCATTTGAACAAAATTGGACATGCTGGATAGAACAAAACTGCGCATAAATTACTTTGCAGAATGTATTTAGGACTTATCTTACGTATTCCCCCTGCCATCATGCATTGCAAGGTTAATGCACAGATGAAATAGGGTTATTGCACCGATGTTATAGGTTTTTTCTTTGGGTTTTATGGCCCTTTCAAGAATATTTTACTTATATCGAGCCGAACATTCATCAAAGGTGGGCAAAAACAGAACCCGGGTAAAAACCACCTTACCGTCCGTAAGCAGAACTTGGCTTTCCCACATGTGACCTGAGCGAGGCTCGAATCACAGCGGTGAGAAACCTAATGGATTAAGAATCAGCTCTCCTATCCACTAGGCTACGGGGGCCCGCAATGCTATAGGGGTATTGCACTTATTCTGTAGGGGTATTGCACAGATATTATACTGTTATTGTACTGATATTATAGTTCTATTGCACTGATGTTATAGGGGTATTGCACTGATATTATGCTGTTATTGTACTGATATTGTAGGGTTATTGCACTAATGTTCTAGGGGTATTGCACTGATTTTATACTGTTATTATACTGATATCATAGGGTTATTGCACTGATGTTATAGGGGTATTGCACTTATGTTGTAGGGGTATTGCATTGATGTTATATGGTATTGCAATGATGTTATAGGGGTATTGCACTGATATTATTTTGTTATTGTACTGATATTATAGGGTTGTTGCACTGATATTATAGGGTTATTGCACTGATGTTATAGGGGTATTGCACTGATATTATACTGTTATTGTACTGATATTGTAGGGTTATTGCACTAATGTTCTAGGGGTATTGCACTGATTTTATACTGTTATTATACTGATATCATAGGTTTATTGCACTGATGTTATAGGGGTATTGCACTTATGTTGTAGGGGTATTGCATTGATGTTATATGGTATTGCAATGATGTTATAGGGGTATTGCACTGATATTATTTTGTTATTGTACTGATATTATAGGGTTGTTGCACTGATATTATAGGGTTATTGCACTGATGTTATAGGGGTATTGCACTGATATTATACTGTTATTGTACTGATATTATAGGATTATTGCACTGATATTATACTGTTATTGTACTGATATTATAGGGTTGTTGCACGAATATTATAGGGTTATTTCACTGATGTTATAGGGGTATTGCACTGATATCATACTGTTATTGTAGTGATATTATAGGGTTATTGCACTGATATTATACTGTTTGTACTGATATTATAGGGTTATTGCACTGATATTATAGGATTATTGCACTGATGTAATAGTGGCATTGAACTGATATTATACTGTTATTGTACTGATATTTTAGGGTTATTACTCTGATATGATAGGGTTATTGCACTGATATTATAGTCTTTTGCACTGATATTATAGGGTTATTGCACTGATAATATAGGCTTTTGCACTTATATTATGTTATTGTTCAGATATTATAGGGTTATTGCACTGATCTTTTAGGGTTATTGCACTGATATCATTGGGTTATATACACGATATTATACTGTTTGTACTGATATTATAGGGTTATCGCACTGATATTATAGGATTATTGCACTGATGTAGTAGTTGCATTGAACTGATATTATACTGTTATTGTACTGATATTTTAGGGTTATTACTCTGATATGATAGGGTTATTGCACTGATATTATAGTCTTTTGCACTGATATTATAGGGTTATTGCACTGATAATATAGGCTTTTGCACTTATATTATGTTATTGTTCAGATATTATAGAGTTATGACACTGATCTTTTAGGGTTATTGCACTGATATTATTGGGTTATTGCACTGATATTATAAGCTTTTTGCAGATATCATAGAGTTACTTCATTGATATTATAGCGTTACTGCTTTGATATTGCTGTGCAGTAAAAGCAAATAGGAAGTCACAAATTTAAAGTTATCTTCCTGGGCGGAAATGACAAATATCTACCATCTGTACCATGTGTATCCAGGCCCTTGAATGTTTATATTTTCATAAATGTTACCCTTAGAAACAAAGAGCACAGAAAAGAACGAAACTTGGAGTCTCGGTTTTATGGAAATTCATTATATGTAGTTTGCAGGACTGCATACACCCCTAGCACCTCATTCCCGCCCCTGCCCCCCCCCCCCCGCCCCCACGCCCCGATCCCCAAAGGCGCTGGCACGCGGAACATCGGGGTTGTGGCATTTGTCATTGACAGAAGTTGTGTAAGATATCTTATACTTTCGATTTCTGGGTATGAATGGGTATAAAAGCACCATGATAATGGCCGAAAAGAGTTTAACCCAAAACAAATGGAAAATGGGTGAGTGATGGCTAGCGTTTTCTTAGAAAATATATAATCACTCGAGACAGAATGTGATTTTGTCCCCTTTACACTGATATTGCTGAACCTGGATATGCCTCGCTTTTGCAAACAATGCAGATCTAGATTAGTTGGCTTCTAAGAAGCCAACTGATCTGGATCTGCATTGTTTGTCATTCAGAATTTGTATCAACAACCTGGATCGAGCAATCTGATAATTAGAAGTGGGCGTATCATCTTAATTTATCCAGCATGACAATGTGTACACGATAATCATTTTATTGTTTAAAAGTATGCTGAACACTCACCGCAATCGCCTTTTAATTCAGCAAAGTCATATTAGATGAACAAAAATAGGCTAATAAACCTATTCCTCTTTTAGTGCTAAGATGAGAATTGATTGACGAAGATGGAATTTTTAATAACAAGGTATCAGGTTGGTTACAAAAATAGCCCACTCCTTAATTGTCAATGAAAGTCTCCTGTATCTCGATATAGTATTGTCATCATGGTTAAATTCTGAAGGCCTTTTGAGCCTTTGAAGTCCCATTACTTCAATTAAAATAGAATTCTGTTTAAGGTTAATGGATACACTGGGTAGCTTATATACAAATTCGTACAAGTTCGTACAAGGGAGACAGTTTGCTTTCCTGCGCCTTATGTCCATTTGAAAAGGGATATACTTTAAATGTTTCCTTTTAAAGATGATCCCTTTCCAGAAGGGGGTCAAAAACAATGTTAACAGACTTACGTATGCAGCCTCGCAAACTACAGCGTTGCATATGAAGAGACTCAATCAAACCGAGTCTCCAATTTTCGTGAATTTGAGTGTTCTTTGTTTCCAAAGGCAATCCTTTTTGACTTTTATTTGCCTCCCCTAAAAGTGTATCAATTTCACTGTATGCGCTGCTGCCTTGAAGGATATTGCACATGTCATTGACATCCATAAAGAGACTACTGAGCTCTGGCTGTGTTCCTTACTTCCAAAGGCCCGTTTATATGCTGAATCCGGATATGCCCAACATTCGCAATCAGTGTAGATCCAGATTAGTTGGCTTCTGAAGAAGCCAACCGATCTGGATCTACACTGCTTGTCATTCAGTATGTGAAATTGTATCAACAACGTGCATAAAAAAAATTGATTGGCGGACTATTTAAAGTGGGCAGGGCATCTTAATTTATTCAACATGACAAGATTAATTGCAGATCAACTAATTATAGACTATGAATGAAGTTACGCAGAAAAGGTCACACTCATAAAGCACAGCCTTCATAAGACACCGAAAGCAGAAAATATGTGTAATAAATAATGACAAAATGAAACGGCACATTAGCAGCAAAAAATGTCTCAGTAAGCATTCTATATAAATCTATAGCGGGCCGTTATCGGCCCATCAGCTACCCTGACGGGCCGATAACGGCCCGCTATAGATTTATATAGAATGCTAGCTGGGCATATCAACAAAGTGCATTTGCCACAAAGGACAGAGCAACTTCTGACGTCTAAAACTATTTAGCAGGATTTTACTCTCGCGAAACATCGCCTTTAAGTCTGCTGCAGCTCATAATTGCGAGTACGTGTTTTGTCCGCACAAAGCGCTGGACTTTGACTCTTAAGAGATACATCGCAGTTAAGAACATAAAATGGCAAAACTATTTTGAAAAAAAAGATGGGGGTTGAAGAGCAATCTGACTCTTGGCCAGACTAGTTACTTTCGGCCAGTTAAGTAAATTTTCAAAATTTCCGGCATTGGCTCACTCATCACAAAGCACCAGAAAATAGAAACTACACTATAGTGAAGTACGAAGTGAAGTGGTTACGGTCGCCACACGGCACTAACACCAGCTGTAGTGAAGATAAAGATAATCTGAAAGAAAGCCACAGTAGGTAAAATTACTGCTGCTTTCAACATCCTTTGGAAAGACGTTTTTAGCTTGGCATTTTGTTCTAAATGGAAACATTGATTTATGATTGAAAATATCTGATCAGGAACCGTTTTTCTTTACTGTTCTGTTTCTATGCTTTACGTTCACATATTTATTTATCGCATTACGAAAAAATGCCTATTCAAATATATTGAAAATTTTACAACCAAAAAGATGAAAATTTTCATAGAAAAAATTCTGATATTTTTCATATTTCTGCACAAAACATAGATTGTGGGTACTCGTTAGAACCGCCTCGACGAGGCGGTTCTAACGAGTATCCACAATCTATGCTTTGAGCAGAAATAAGAAAAATAATGTATACCCCTGTAAACCCCAGTTTTACTATATAAAAGTGGGGTTTAAGGGGATCAAAATTATATAGGCATGTTTTCGTGATGGTAAAATTAATTTTAAGCCAAAAACTAAGTCTGACCTATGCAGTTTCTATAGTAAACTGGATGTTTTGGATGTAGATTTTTTTTTTTTTTTTTTTTTTTTGCTTTTCTTCACTGATTTTAGATTATTGATTATTGATTATTAACAATTTTAGAAATTGTGAGCAAGTATAACTTATCAATAACCTGTATACAAACTAACGACCTTATCAAGCCATTTTTACTATGCGGAAAATGTAAAATTTCATTTTAATAAAACGAACACTGAATATAATAAAGATTTGGTGCATATGTAGTTACGACAAATGCCGACCTCGGGGGCCCAGTTGGATGCGCGTCAGACCGGCGATCAGGAGGTCGCGAGTTCGATTTCAACCGGGTCTGGCAATATTCTTTCGTGGAGATTGACCATGGAATATTTTCTTCGGTCATTCTCCCCCTTTCATTCATTCAAGAAAGAATGTGTACAAGTACTGGTAGACGTTTAGAGAACTAAGCCTGCCCAGGAAAATAATCGTGGTTCGGCAAACTGACCAGCTCGGTAAAGTGTCCGGCTCGACATGACCTTAATAGTGTTGCCTGGTCCGTTAACCTCAAACAATCAAACAAGTCTCCACAAATGGCTTTTCATCGAATCATGACAAAACTCTGCATTTACATCTTCAAAGTAAAGCGGTATGCAAAATAAATGGATAATTATTGATAAATAAATAGAATAAATAAATATTTAATAAATAAATAATACAAAAAAAATCTTTTGAAAACCATCGAAATGAGAATAGTGATGTTCGTGGTTGTTTCAAAAGTTTGTCTCCATCCCCAGCAATAAAAATTAACAGAACAACGGTCGACAGAAAACAGTTCATTGGCTTATTGGCTCCGATATAACTGCCTGTGGTTTGTAATTATATATTATTTTTATGCTCACAACAACAAAAAATAATGGGACCGTGAGGTTTATTTTCCGCCGCCGCATGCAAAACGGACTGCCTTTGTGAGCTCCTTTTTGCTCTTCCTTTACCACAAATCCATTCTGAAAAGGAGTTAGTTATAAAAGGAATGTATTTGTTCCCTCGGGAAACAAATTCTTTCCGTTTATGGAACACCCCTTTTCAGAAGAAAACCCAAACAGTTTTGACAGTTGTCACCCGTGAAAGTTTATGCATTCGCCATAAACTAGATAGAAATAGAGGACAATGGATATACAGTTTACTCTCGTTATCTCGACCTCGCTTATCTCGAATAACCGCTTATCTCGAACTGAAAATCTGGTTCCTGTTTTAACATTGAAATCTAACAACGGATAACAAAATATTGTTGAAAAGAGGAGAAATTGCTCCTTAGGAGCAATTTCTCCTCTTTTCAACAATATTTTCAATATATCTGTAACTTCAGGAGGCAAATTACTTATTCATTTGTTAAATGTGGTTGTTCGACTTATTGGTTTCCTCAATTCCACCCCTGATATGTCGAGGTACGGATATCCCGAAGTGTTTCAAAGAGACCCTTGGAATTCGAGAAAACGAGAGTCGACTGTACTTTTAAATAAGCCAGCTCCTTCAAAAATGTTTTTTTTTGGCTGCATTATGAAAAGAAATCTACTATTTATGGAACGAATTTGCTCCTCTTGGGAGCAAAAAATGCGTTCCTTGTAAAGTAGATCCCCTTTCAGAAGGGACTTGGTGTACAGGCAAGCAAATAGAAAGTCGCAATAGTTGTGTCCCTTGTAAAAATGGCGGGAAATCTATCAGGTGTATCCAATTCCCTTAATAGGATGCACAATTCATGAAAAAGGGTCTAAAGGATCAAGGAAAGCAAAAATCCGGATCTCGCAAAGCCACACAGCTTGTTTTTCATTACAAGTGCCCTTTGCCAGAACGGATGTTTTCAAATCCAGCTTCATCGCAGCTACACTTAGAGATTGGAATTCGTAGTATCCTAAGCCGAAGCTTCTGAAGATAGTATCTCAAGTTTGGTGAGCTGGGTCACGTATAGAGATTACTTACCTACAGAACATCATTGGTGAATTTACGTATCATCGTATCCTGAATCAGACTTAATGATGTTTCACAGATGAGGTTGAGGACCCCTATGCGGACCGGACATACATTTGTAACTTGAGCTCCATCAGATTTAAGGATGAGGTTTCCTACGAGTATAACTGGTTTAAGTCCCAGTAGTTTTCCTACTGACGTTCCAAGGCGGTTCCTGTATTGCAGTTCTTCTTTGTTTGTGAGTCTGTGGTTTCAGTATTATTTTGTTCTTGTGTTTTTCAGTCCTTTTAGCATTGCCATTACCTCGCTTGGGGAAGAGAGAGTTGATCTTAGTGCTTTTCGTACGTTTGTTCGATTTGAGCTTGTTTGGTTTTTTCGGTTTCCTCTTCCTCTTGGTGTCTGGGAAGGGCTGCGGTTTGTGATTCTGGCTCTCCCTGGACTTTTCTCTTACATTGTATTCATATGTGACATTTGTGTTTGGTCCTTTTTGTTCCTCATCTCTCCTTCTTTTTGTGCCAGGGGAGGGCTGTGCTTCGTGATTGTGGCCTTGCCTGGATATCTTCACTTATACAGTCTACTCTCGTTATCGCGAATTCCAAGGGACTCACTGAATTACTTCGAGATATCCGTACCTCGACATATCAGAGTTGAGAGAATGAGGAAAACAATAAATTGAACAATCACATTTAACAAATGAATGTGTAATTTGACTCCTGGTTAGATATATATATATATATATATATATATATATATATATAATAATGTGGAAAAGAGGAGAAATTGCTCCTTAGGAGCAATTTCTCCTCTTTTCCACATTTTTTTGTTACCTGTTGTTATAGTTTCGTGTTAAAACAGAGACCAGATTTCCACTTCGAGATAAGCGGTAATTCGAAATAAGCGAGTTCGAGATAACGAGGTTCGACTGTATTTAGATTTGGAACCGCAACAGGATTACCGTATTGTATCGTAATTTTGAGATACCCTGACTCATTATCATGCGTGATCTAATATTCAGACAAATCCATTTTACTACTGAAAATGCGGCTACCGATGTTGACCATGATTATGCTGAATCGTTGTTTCACCGTTGTGTCGAGGTAATATGTCCGCTGGGTTAAACCATCTCAACTAGCATTCTACTTATCCCTTCTTTTGCTGAACACGGCATGCCCTATCTTAGCAAACAGTGTATATCCAGATCAGTTGGCTTCTGAAGAATTAAATATGTGAATTTCTATCAAAAACCCGGATCAAGTAATCTGATTGGCTGGAAATTAGAAGTGGGCGTGGCATCTTAATTTATTCAGCATGACAAGGGTTAAATCTGTACTAGGCCTCTACAGGTCTGACAGCATTTTTGTTCGATACAGATTTAAGTAAACTGCTTGCTGGGATGAAAGTAAGAATCGTTCTAATCGGACTTTAGAGACTTATTAAAACCGAGTCAACGATTTTCGCTCTTTTGTGTTTTCTTTGTTTTACAAAGGCAACCTTTTAGATTTTTATTGTACTTCGCTGCAACTGGTGTAAAGTGTCGTGAGGCGACCGTAAAATGTCTCCCCTGCATGCTTCATCATAGTGCATATTATATTTTTATTTCCTTTGTGATCTTTGACCCCATTCTGGTTACTTTCATTACGAAAACACGCCTATTAAAAATATTGAAAATTTCACCACCAAAAACTGAAAGTTTTCAGAAAAAATTCTGATATTTTTTCATACTTCTGCTCAAAAACATAGATTGTGGGTACTTGTTAGAACCGCCTCGCCGAGGCGGTTCTAACGAGTACCCACAATCTATGTTTTTGAGCAGAAATAAGAACAATAATGTATACCTCTGTAAATCCCAGATTTACTATATAAAAGTGGGGTTTAAGGGGGTCAAAATTATATAGGTATGTTTTCGTGATGGAAAATCGAACACGCTTAAGCCGGTACTAGTTAGGTGAGATAGGGGAGGGGGTGGGGGTGCGTATTCAGCTTCACAAACAACACTGCTGTATACGAAGAGACATATTAAGACCGAGTATACCGATTGTCGTTCTCTTGTGCGTTCTTTGAATCAAAAGGCAACATTTAAGATTTTTAATTTCGGAATTACACTGCATAACCTATGAAATATTCATCCTGGTTGGCGTCTCAGGAAAACGGCATTTTGTTTAAGCTTGGCAAATTCTAGTTGAATCACGTATCTAATCAAACCAAATTTATCTGACATTTTCCAAACAGTGGATCGCTGAATGACTGCAGTAACAACAGCAGACAAGATAGCATTAAATCGAGATGTAGGTCATGGTTTATCTAAGCACTTTTATTTAGATGTCTGATTCTATGGTTTCACTGTAAAGAGGTCAAAGTAACCCAATATAAATGTACGGTGGAAACGAACGGCCATCAATATCCCGGTTGCTGCATGATCTATGTTTTCATATTTTATTATCGCGAGACCAGTGATGTATTGTTTTAAGCCCCTTTAAGAAAGAGAGGAAATAGGATTTTGAGATATGATTGCCGCCTCTGAAAAAGTATTATTTCCCCTTTAACCGATGCTATTTACAATGCCAATATGTAGGCATATAGCATAACATCTTTGCAAAACATACTAAAGTACTTGTTCACTGTTAGACCTTTCCAAATACAATAAAATTTCACCTCGAACATGTATGGCTCGTTTACCACGACTGATTCGGACTCGTTTCGAATTCATAGGAGTGAATTGTTACGATAAGAAAGCAAATATCTAAGGACATTTAAGGGAAATTTCTTAATATTTCGCCTGTGTGACTCAGATGAGGTAAGACGGGATACCAAAACTGTGGTGCGCCTAAACACTCCAAGGCACCAGATGACACCCGAGGACAACTTTTTTATGTCACCGCCTTGGCTCCAGACTGTGTACTCAGATAATTCACGAGGCATCTTACCCCGACTTAACTTCCTAAGACACCCGCAAGACCATTACAAAAATACGCCTATTCAAATATATAGAAAAAATTTATCTCCAAAAACTGAAAATTTTCAGATAAAAACCCTGATATTTTTCATATTTCTGCTCAAAATATAGATTGTCTTTTTAGCAAAAATAAGAAAAATAATGTATACTTCTGTAATCCCAAGTTTTATTATATAAAAGTCAGTTTTAAGGGGGTAAAAATTATTTAGGAATGTTTTCGTGATAACAACCTTCAAATGGCACCGACCACTCCAAGCTGTATGACACCGCATGATGACCTTTGCCTTTACTCCAGACTGTATCTGCCTTTACTCCAGACTGTCTCTGCCTTTACTCGAGACTGTGTCTGCCTTTACTCCAGACTGTATCTGCCTTTACTCCAGACTGTGTCTGCCTTTACTCCAGACTGTCTCTGCCTTTACTCCAGACTGTCCCTGCCTTTACTCCAGACTGTCTTTGCCTTTACTCCAGACTGTCTCCGCCTTTACTCTAGACTGTCCCTGCCTTTACTGCAGACTGTCTTTGCCTTTACTCCAGACTGTCTCTGCCTTTACTCCAGATTGTCTCTGCACTCAGATTATAAATGTTGCATCTAACTCGATTGAAACTATAGTGTGCCTAAACACCCCAAGGCACCCTACGACACCCATTTGATCCATACATGGCCTCTGTTTCAGACGTTAAGAGACAGAGAAAACAAAACAGAAAACAAAAGATGAAAAGCGTTTTTTTTTTCATTTTTCTTGGATAATTTTAAACCTCGCAAAGATGCCAATACAATATTTGATAATGCCTAAATATGACTTTCTAAGCTTTTTCTAAAGCTAAACTTGTTACTGAATATTATCATGATAAATACAATTGGACCTCTACTAACCGTCACCTTTCACGAACAGCCACCTCCCTGTAAAAGTCACTTTTCTGAATTCCCATAAAGCTATTTCACTATACAATTAAACTGTTTATATTTAGTGAAAACCACAAGAGTAATTATTTTTACAAGTAATTGTGTTCGCGGTGCCGTATCGTGACCGTTTTACACACGCACGCACGCACTCACGCGTGCGCGCGCGCGCCCTCATGCAGACACGGAAGAAAAAAAAACGGCAGTAAAAGTAAACAAACAAAACAAAATTACATCTATTAGCTGAAACCAAATAGATTCTAAACGGAATAACCACTGAGAGCAATGAATGCACACACAAAGATGAAGAATATCCGCAGTGTCGAAATTAAAGTTTTGACCAGAATAGGTATTTTCGGCCAATTACGCCTCATTAGTAACCTTCATATACATTAAATATAAATACATAAGACAAAATATTTAGACGTAAACGTCTACGTACCGGCGCAAATTTTGTTCACGTTTACATAGAGTTATGGGACAAGGGTATACTAAAGTTTAATAAATTTTCAATGTAACAGGTAAAATCGAACAACAATATGATTCTTTAACTTTCACTGCTACAGGCGATAATAATAGGCTTTTGCAAACAGCATAGATCCAGATGAGACGGCTCATATGAGCCGTCTCATCTGGATCTACGCTGTTTGACATTCAGTCTTTCAACGTCAGGTATAAACTTCTTTTCAAGCGATAGTTTGTTAAAAACGAAAAGCAGACGACAAAAATAGCAGACGACAAATGTCGTCTGAAATTTGGCACCGAAAGATTTAATGTTTGTTTTTATTAAGCTTTATGAAATTTCTTGATTGAAATAAAAATGAAATAGACATTAATCTGCTTATAACACAGTTTGTTTTAAGATTTTTATATTTGCCGGGATCGTCACAAACCGACGTCCCGGCAAATATAAAATGTCCTTAGTGAGCTAATCGAATAGTCTAAAATATATATATAAATCCAAAGCTGTATTAAGAAACCGGCGCGATTCGCGCGCCGGTCAACAAACGGAATTTGCCCCATTTAATCACAAAGAACCGGCCATTATACGACATTTTTGTGAAGACAAAAACATTGTAAGACACCACATGGCACCAACGCAAACTTCATTGATGACAAATTAGAACATTTTCTTTTTATTTGGGTTTTACGGCCCTTTCAAGAATATTTAACTTATATCGAGCCGATCGTTCATCAAAGGTGAGCGAAAATCGGAGAAGCCGGGGAAAATCACCTGACCACCTATAAGCAGAACTTGGCTTTCTCACATGTGACCCGAGCGAGGCTCAAACCACAGCGGTGAGAAACCTAATGGATTAAGAGTCAGCTCTCTTATCCACTAGGCTACGGGGGCCCGCAAATAAATCAGAACATAAACAGAGCAATTAAATTACCAGTAAAAGAAAGTAAATTGCGTTACATTTGATACGGTCGAACTTTAATGGCTCGAACATCTTTAAGACCATTGAAATTTATTCTAGACATGGGTAGTTCGAACCACATAGGTTAATCATAGCGTCAGGTCAGGAGACAAATTGGGACAATTTTGAAATGTCTTTTCGATCTTCTATAAAATAATAGTATGTTGAGTGTACTCATAAGAATCGCATCTACGAGGCGATTCTAATGAGTACACACAACATACATTTCTTTGAAAAGTTGACAAAATAAGAAAATTCCAAAAAGGAGTCCTAAATATTTGATTCTTTGAGCCATCGGAAGAGTGCAGCGAACCAGGCACGGTACACAAGCCATCGGTGTTCGAGTCTTTGAAGTTTTATTTACTTGGCAAATGACACGTAAGCACAAGAGAAGGCATTCGTACAAGTGCTGAAACGTTACAAAAGCTATCAATTAGGAAACACTTTAAATCTGATTAAAATCACATCATCACAGCGTATGTGATTGATTCTAATGGAAAACTCAGCAAGAATACGCAATATGATGTCAAATGAATCCGGTAAAAAGCCTAAGTTAATATTTAATTATCAGCGTGAAACTGTTGATATACCGTTATATGTTTCTTTCGGATTATATTTATGTTATAAAATAATTCCAATCGAGAGCTATTTGAGAGTTACATACGATTTGGTACCAGTAAAAATCGATTTAAAACCCCGGTGGGTTTTACTACTGGCCGTTCTAAGGCCATCACGAAAACATGCTTATATAATTTTAACCCCCTTAAACCCATTTTTATATAGTAAAACTGGGGTTTGCAGGGGTGTATATTATTTTTCTTATTTCTGCTCAAAAATGAGCAGAAATATGAAACTATCAGAGTATTTTTATCTCAAAATTTTGAGTTTGTGGAGGTAATTCTATAATTCTATATATTAGAATAGGCGTGTTATCGTAATGCGGTGGTTCTGGTGTTGTTGGTTCTTTGTGTGGCGTTGTGGCTGCTCGCTGTGGTTATCAATTCAATTTTACTCATGTTCGTTGTATGTTGTAGTTTTTGTTGCGTTTTTATGATCCTGTCAGGCATTGTGATCATTGGGGTCTAGGGAGATGGTTACTTTAGTTTAAACATATTTATTCAATAAGTTCATATAAGAATACAATATACATACAAAGCTAAATACATTCAAAGGATTGGACCGAAAGCAAAGCTTATTTAGTTCCTTTCCTTAAAAAAGTGGCAATATATTGTTAATGGCAGTATATATTTGTAAATGTTAATTCAAAATTGAATTATAATCGTATGAGTGTCGGGATACTTAAACCAAAATTAGGCATACAGAATGATGGCACGGAAAAATATGAAAAGAAAAAGAAAAATGAACAAAAAAAAAAAAAAAAAACAAACAAAAAAAAACAAAAAAACGCACACACACACAAAACTATGTGACCAGCTCGCAGGGGCAAAACATAAAAAGGAATAATCAGAAATTTGGATATTTTGGGAAAACACAAAAATGGATGGAGGGGAGGAGGGTTTGGTGCACCAACACTGAATGATCAAGTTAAAATCTGTATGTTTCTCATCGCATAATATCTTAGTCACTATTGGAAGCGTCTTGATTCTGTGATATACTGGTGAACGTGGGCAAAAATGGTATCTCTGGAGACAACGAGTCGTCACCATTCAGGATGATATGTAAGGATGGAGTTTGATGTATTCTGATAAATTTTAAAAGTGGATCTCTGAGTCTTTGATAGAATCTACAGTGAAAAAAGAAATGCTGTGCGTCTTCGATTCTTCAACAGTTACATAGCGGAGAATCTGTTATGTTTTTGAGGAAAAGGTCAAGATTCAGAGAGCTGCATCCAGTACGTAAACGTGTATGTAGTATCTGGGCCTTTCTGTTTCCAAAATAAAAATGTTAAGGCACGTTCTTTTTATCTTTCTTCAAGAAACATTTTAAAGACGCTACGGTATTTAACTGTCTGGCTTCAGCCGGCAAGTTGTTCCAGTCTCTCAGAACAGATGGAAGAAGAGAATTTTGATACTGAGTTTTTTGCCCTGATTGTTTGTATGTTGTCAGAATTACGTAAATTGTAACGAGATATATTACTAACTTGTTGAGGGATTAATGAAGACAGGTATTCAGGCACTAAATTTTGATTCATTTTATATAATAAAATAAGTTTATGATCGCGACATCTTTTCTGAAGTGGTTCCCAACAATTTCTTTATAGAGATTATTTACAGATACAAGTTAGGTGGCACCTGTGGCAATCCTTGCAGCTTCATTCTGAATTTTTTCAAGTTCATCTTTTTCTGATTGCGTACAGTTATCCCAGATGTTAACTCCGTATTCTAACAGTGGCCTTACAAATGCTATGTATATGGTTTCGAGATTTTCTATCAAGCTTGAATTTTAATTTCTCATAACATTAATTCTAAACCATGCTTTTTTTTCGGTTATATAGTTGTTGTGTTGGTGCCAAGAACAGTCGTTGGAGATGACTATACCTAAGTGTTTGTGGGAATTAACTTCTTGGATTGGAAGATTTTGCATATAAAGATGTGGATGGTGTAACTGGTTTATTTTACGAGAAATTAAGAGTGCTTCTGTTTTGTCCGGGTTAAAGGTTACTAGCCACTGTGCAGCCCATCTTGTAATTTTCCCTAAATCCGAGTTTAAGCATGCTGCTGCATTAACGGGATCATCTACAATAATAAAAAAAGCTTGTAATGGCGAATATTTGACCCAATGTCAGTAACTATGTCATTTATAAATAGCAGGAAGAGTAGAGGTCCAAGAATTGAGCCTTGAGGAACGCCTGCTCTGATGTAAAGCCATCAGAGGATACTCCTGGAAGTATGACACGGTGACGTCTGTCGGAAAGATAACTTTTGAACCAGTTAAGGACTTCCCCTGTGACACCAGCTGCTTCAAGTTTGTACAGAAGTCCAGCGTGCCAGACACGATCAAAAGCCTTGCTGATGTCACAGAAGACAGTCCTTACCTCCTTACCAGAATCCAGTGCCTCGAAAAAGGTATGAAATAGATAGGTTAGTTGATTCACAGTTGAATCGCCAGGAATAAATCCAGATTGAAAAGCAGATAACAGATTATTAGTTTGGAGATGATTGTATAGGTCTTTAAAAACTGTTCTTTCAAACAGTTTGCTTTCAGAGTTTAATAGAGATATAGGTCTGTTATTAGACACCACCGATTGATCGCCCTTTTTCGGAACAGGTCATACATTCGCGTCTTTGTAGGGGGCTGGAACAATACCTTGACGCAGAGACTGATTGAAAAGAGAACAGAAGGGGTCAGGTATTATAGGATTAAGTTCACGCATAATGCGATTGCTGAGACCGTTTGGACCACTCACTTTTCCAACTTTCAGAGTTTTAATGGCAGATTCTATCTCAAGAGGAGTTAGTACGATCGAGCTCAGCTGAGCATGATATATCGGAGGGGGGAGAGCGGGAAGTGTGGTATTTTGCTTTTGAAGAATCGTTTGTTGTTGAAAATAGTTGTTAAGAATATTGGCTTTATCCGTATCATCAGTGTATATAGTGCCATTTAATTCAAGTGGGGGAAGTTCCGAACGAGTTAGGGGAGAGATAAATGTTTTAAGTGTTTTCCACCAATCTTTAGACGAAATGGAATCTGACTTTAGCTTCTCTGATATTTTCGTGTGTATATTCTGCTTTGAATCGTGGATCATTGTATTGACTTCATTACGAATTCTTTTGAACTTTAACCAATGTTGCCGAAGGCTCTTTTCCGTTTGCGAATGTACCGTTTTATATGTGAAGTTAACCATGGTGGGTCTAATTGTTTTGTCTTTACATTTTTGTTGGGTATGCATTGAGAAGCAATGCTTAAAATGGCGCTTGTTATGTTATTCGCATATGTATCAATATTATTGTCTTTCAATGAATCCCAATCATAACTAGATGCCATGTCACGTAATTTATCGTAATCGCCATTGTTATAATTCCAAATGTGTCAATGGGTAAAAGATTTTAATTTGGGTTTAACAAATTTTAAAATTCCAAAAACAGGGCAGTGATACCTTAAGTCTTGATGCAAAAATGGGTCTCCCACGTCACTGAAAACCAGATAATCTTTATTACTAGTAAGTATTAAATCAATCAATGAAGAAGAATGTTCAGTAAAGTGAGTGGGATTAATGATAGTCTGATAGAGAGAAAATTGAGTGCATAGAGAATCAATTTTTCTTCTGGATAATGGATGAAGAAAGTTAAATTTAAAATCGCCCGTTATTATACTGTCTGGTATACCAGTGTCAACAGCTAGAGCAATAGAGTCCTCGATATCGTTAAAATAATTAGCACCTGAGTTTGGCGGTCTATAAAATAGCCCAAAAAGTATTCGTTTATGGTTATTCGCAATTTAGATCCATATATTTTCGACTCCTCGTATTTCAAGATCTTCTCTGCGTTTGTAATATATATTCTCCTTGACATATAACATAACACCGCCGTGACTGTCGCCTGTTCGATCTTTACGTTCAGGCTTATTAAACGTCTGAAAAAGTAAATCCTCTGTATCAAATGACTGGTTCAACCATGTTTCAGTAAAAGCTAGTATATCAAATTCATAAAGTTCGGTTTGTAAAATATCAAGTTTGTTTAGGATACTTTGGACATTGTATTGGACGAAAGACAAATTATGGCTGTAGTTGAGGTTGCTGAAAATATTGGTAGACATGTCTGATGAGTTTGAGAAATTACTACTAGACGATAATGAAGTGGGACCTGGATTTGGTTTGATGTCATCTGAACACAATAAGAGAATTCCTATCCATGTTACAACGGTTATTGTGAATAGTGTATGTATCCCTGTGGTAGTCATTTTACTATTTATTAACAATGCCTTTCCTACTCGGATATGATTGCCTCTTATTTACTTTATGTGTCATATTTTCTGTTAAGAGAAAGAGCACTGAAAGTAGAATGGCATGTTGGTATGACACTAGAAAGAACAAGAAGTGCACACTTATGTTAAAATGAAAAATGCGACGATATACTGACATAACGACTGCCTGATTTTTTATTGAGTTTGTTTTCATGTTATTTTATTTAGAAGTATAAGAAAAAGTAAGACAGTCGTTATTACAACGTGTACATAGGTATGACTAATACAAACAGTTTGCTGCACCAACACCCCATCCCATTCTTCATAGAAACATACAAATACAAGATCAAGAGCAAAGACAAGAACAAAAACAGTTGACAAATAAACAAACATTTCAAAAATACAGTGATATACAGAGGCAGAATATTTATGTTCACTTTGATGATTGATCAATATTTACATCAGACTGGACAATAGTGCTATCATCACATGATTAATACACATGAGAAATAATTCATTGTGTATAGCTTTTTGTGCGCGCTTATGTGCGTGCACGTACATGTGTGTGTGCGTACTCGCGCGCGCGCGCGCGCGCGTGCGTGTGTGTGTGTGTCATAATAGCGTTTACTTAATGAATATCAACTTAGTTACAACAATTGCAAACCAGTGAAAAAATGGTTACTTCGCTTGTCTATGGCTTGGAGCACGTGTACTTCTCATGGTTATTTGCTCTTCCTCTTAGTGTCAGTGGTAGGCTATGTTTAGTGATTGTGGCTCTCCCTGTATATCTTCTTATTATTTTACTTTCGAGGACTTACAAAGAATGCCGTATAATCAATATGTCCGTCCGTCCGTAATCGGACTGTGAAAATTGTTATGACTTCAAGACAAATGAAATTATCAAATGCCAGATTTCTTTATAACAAAAAAAGCCTCGCCGAGGCATGTCCGTCCGTAATCACTTTGTAAAAATTGCTTTAACTTCTAAACCGCTTGGAATATTTTGATAGAGTATTGCATGCAGATACATATTGACAATATCTAACCAATGATGAGGCGATTCTAACAAATAACGAAAACATATGTTGCTTGAAGTATTGAATAAAAATGCCACTGCATAATTTCTGATGAACAATGAACAATCACTTTTTGAGAGAGGGTTTCCGTGCTGGTCAAATTCTCAGTATAACGAATTTTGTCGTTGTATCGAGTGCCGGTATAATGAGGGCTGACTGTAGTATTTGACGATGTGATCATGTCAATGCGTTCTTGCGGGTCGTGCACTTTAGCGTAACTTGGTTATTTTCTTAGTTTTATTCTTTCGATTAAGAGCGAGATTATCAGCGACTTGTCGTACCTCTGGTGTTGGGTTTAATTGCAAGTAGTTCAGTTGTAGGCGGGTCACCAGACGCTTTTGTTTCATCGGGAAATGAACGATTTTTTTTCTTCCAGCCAGAAAGCAATAAAACGCATAATTGTAAATAATCAAATCGCCATAAGGCACTGAAATGACAGATTTCTTGAGGAATCCATGAAGCCAACGCTGACGAGAGGTGCACCTTCATTACCAGAAACAACAACGATAGCGTATTGACATATCCTATGTTAATTAGTTCCGTTTGTTTACATATTCCTCATGCATATGCATTCATCATTTAAATAAGGCATTTTTTTTTTATTCCATATATATATATTGCATTTGTCTAACACCATATTCAAAATTCGAGAGATAAGATAATGCTCTTAAACATCAAATAAATATGATTTAGACTAAATTCATTTATAAATGCCGCAAACCCTGAGTATGGATTGCGGGTTGCTGTTTTTTTTTTTTTTTTTTTTTTTTTTTTTTTGTGCGGAAGCATATTCAGTATTGGTGAAAGCTACGAGCACTGGAAAAAATGATGGTAACGAAAAATGACAGATGAAATATGCCCTTTAAAATTAAGTATAACCTGTTGAAAGTAAATATTTAATAATTTAAAAATCGTATCTCAAATTTTCTAAACAGAAAATATGCCCATTTTCATAAACCTAAGGGTAATGGATGGGTGTGGGGGCCATGGGGGTGAGGTGACTTAGCTCCTTCTGTCAGGGGAATCCACTTTTACCCTAAAAGAAAAATCGGTCTATTCTAAAAGGAAAAAAAAATATACTTAGCTTTAGTTATACGAGCACTTGTTACAAAGTCCGTTGGTATAGTATATCTTTTTGTTTTCACATTTTGAATGGTTATACAGTCTGGAGCACAACGTATAAGCATTATATGTGTTGACACTGCATTTTACAGTATAGCTAATTTTTTTGTAAATTAAAATGCATGTTACCTGCATGTTTTCCTGTATGATTTTCGCTTCCCTCAATTCTGCAAATCTAATATGTCGAGTTACGGATATCTCGAAGTATTTTAAAGCGTCCCTCGGACTTCGAGATAACGAGAGCCAAATGTATATACATATACAAGTGAAGAATGACATGAAAGTGAATCTAAAGTGAATGTGCACTGTCCTCAGCGACTAATAACTTTATTGCGCATTTATAGGAACGGATATACTTTCAAACGAGGGAATTCTGTCAAAGTTGTTTTGTATCCCTTATGACAAACATTACGAAAATATGCCTATTCAAATATACTGAAAAATTTACTACCAAAAAAAGAAAGTTTACAGATTAAAAACTTCTGATAGTTTTCATATTACTGCTCAAAATATAGATTGTGGGTACTCGTTAGAACCGCCTCCACGAGACGGTTCTAAACGAGTAACCACAAGCTATGTTTTTGAGCAGAAATAAGAAAAGTAATGTTTACCCCTGTAAACCCCAGTTTTACTATATAAAAGTGGGTTTCAAAGGGGTTAAAATTATATAGGCATGTTTTCGTGAATACCTACTCTAAATGGAAAGAATTTGCTTTAAGTGGAAAGCATTACTTTCCTATTAGAGTAGATCCTTTTTTACAGACGGGCATTGTTGCTCAGAAAAGCAAACAGGTAGTCAGAAAGGCTGTCTCCCTTGTAAACATGACAACAATCTACAAGGTCTGTCCAGCTTCTGCATTATGTGATCAATCATAGATCAAAAGGAAATCCCGAACTTGGCCATTAATAATTATACCTCTGGCCAATAAGGATCAACTATGCAAAGTTAACGTTAATTTAGAAAAGCTATGAATAATGATATCAGCAAAACACAGAAATAAAACAAACAAAATCCTGATCAGTATATTCAAGAAATTATATTTGACTTGTATGGGAGCGTCCTAGTACGAGGTGAAAAAAATATTTAAGTCCTACGTAGAAGATAGTAACTCATACGTGGGAGATAATAAGTCCTGCGTAGGTGATAGTAACTCCTACGTAGGTGATAATAACTCCTACGTAGGACTTACTAACACCTACTTATGACTTACTAACACCTACGTAGGACTTACTAACTCCTACGTAGGAAATAATAAGGCCTACGTAGGAGATAGTAATTCCTACGTAGGAGATAATAAGTCCTACGTAGGTGATAGTAACTACTATGTAGGAGACGAAAAGTCCTATGTAGGAGATAGAAATTCCTACGTAGGTGATGATAACTCCTACGTGGGACTTAATAACACCTACGTAGATGATAATAACTCCTACGTAGGACTTACGTACACCTACGTAGGAGTTACTAACACCTACGTAGGAGGTAATAACTCCTACGTAGGACTTACTTACATCTTCATAGGAGATAATAACTCCTACGTAGGATTTACTAACCTCTAGGTAGGTGTTACAAACAAACACCTACGTAGGAGATAATAAGTCCTACGTAGAAGTAACTATCACCTACGTAGGACTTACTAACAATATAGATAGATAATAGATACATTTTGACAAGTTCAATGCAGAATTAAAATGATTCAGTAGCCATCATCGTTGTAAAAAACGTTGTGTTTCGTAAACGATTAATCCAACACCAAACGAATGGGACGCAACGTCAGAAAACGTACCTTCAGACAGCTGCGTCAATCGAAGATTCAGATCAGCCTGCGCATTCGCGCAGACTGATCGGAATCTTCACTGAGCGTATTTTGGACTCTGATTTTGGATAGCCGAAGATGCAAAACATCACGAAAACATGCCTATATAATTTTGACCCCGTTAAACCCCACTTTTATATAGTAAAACTGGAGTTTACAGGGGTATACATTATTTTCTTATTTCTGCTCAAAAACAGATTGTGGGTACTCGTTAGAACCGCCTCGGCGAGGCGGTTCTAACGAGTACCCACAATCTATGTTTTGAGCAGAAATATGAAAAATATCAGAGATTTTTATCTGAAAATTTACAGTTGTGGAGGTGAAATTTTCTATATATTTGAGTAGGCATGTTTTCATAATGTTTCTCGCGGAGAACGAGGATTCTGATCAGACTGCGTGAATGTGCAGGATGATTTTAGTCATGATTTGACGCACATGTCAGAAGGTACGTTTAGATAAAATGCAAAAGCCTTGTGATGGAGGAAAAACACATTTTCAAAATTCAGATGATGCACTGCTGTTGCTTTGTCATTCTATATTTTAACTGTGAGAACATTTACTGCTTTTGGTCCTAATATATTGCCATTTTATATATTTTTATACCATCACTATCTTACTTCCATTTTTCCCCTAGAGAATACAGGCTACCATTGATTTTCGTTATATATATTTTATACATTCTCGCAAATATTTTATAGTCCACAGATTTTGTTGTTGTTCTTTCTTAAGTTGGGACTAAAGTGAAAGAAGCCTTTAAGCTATCAAGAACGTCAGCGAAAAAAATAAAATCAAAATGGTAAAGATAATATATTTTTCTCTGCAGTGTTTCCTGTGTTTGACAGTGTTTTCATTTTGTTTCTAAACAGAAAGTAATATAGTTTCAGTTTCTAATAAGAACAAAAATGATAATAAATAATAATACGAACAGAAAGATACCGAATCAAAATAAATATGGAAGCGTATTCAGGAAAAATAACAACAGCAACAGAAAGACATCCCTTCTATTGGAAATGGACCAGTCCAAGAACTTAGGGTAGAAGAGTCCACTCGACATAAATGGGTAAACAGCAATAAATTGCTATTCAGTTCTGTAAAACTGAATCTTTGTAAATATTTGACCTGTATGATTCTTAACACTAACGAAATCACTAATCAGGTCTGTAAAACGGTTTGTTTTTTGCCTGTGAATAAATTGATGTGTGTGTGTGTGTGTGTGTGTGTGTGTGTGTGTGTGTGTGTGTGTGTGTGTGTGTGTGTCGGATATACGATGTCCTTAAACAAAATATTTACCAAGAAATAAGAGAAACAGTCGACCAGGACCTTGGTGAGAAATTCACGAACTCATGGTACATATAATTTGATGACAGTTTCATTAACCTTCACTACTCTCTGGGCAATTTCAGCAGACGACAAATTGATGTTATTGTTTTTTTGTTTATCCAGAAAAACAGGGTTTGACATTTCGTGCAAACGGTCTCTGTTGGAGACAATTTGCATAAAATGCCAAATCCTGTTTACCGGGACATTCTTCCGATAACTGTAAAAAAAAAAAAAACAAAAAAAAAACACTTATGGATATTTTAGGGAAATGTTCTTATTTCATCATGAAAATGTATGTTACGGCGATATTATTTTGTATCTAGCAGTGATGCATAGGGATTTCTCAGTAATTTTCTATAATTCACAGTGTATTATTTCACAGGGTCGGAACTGTTTTTATAGACTGCTTCCCGCGTTATCGCATTGCGTCTTGATGTCCTCGGCTGCCAAAAGAGACATAAACCGACCAAATGAAATCCGTTACCATAACGTCATAAAAATGTTTACGTTACGTCATTATATTACGTCAATATTGTTAATGAACGGACTGAATAAGGCAATTTTCTTGCGTTGTTGATTAATCTTCCGCTCGAATTGAAATGGTTTTCATGAAAAACGGTTCTAGCTAAACAGGTATAATAAATAGAATAAGGATGAGTGTTTTGTGAAAAATCTGTCACTCAGGAGTGTGGATAATTCGGTAAAAACTCGTTCCTTTAGAACTCGTTTTTACCGAACTGCCACGCTCCTTCGAGACCGATTTACTATATAAATCAGACACTGTTGGTTATTCTCTATCTTATACGTAATCTAAACGTACCATTATTTTATAGCAGATCGGAGCGACATTCCTAAAATTATCCCCATTTGCCTTCTAACCTGGAGCTACGATTAACCCTCAGTTGCTCGAACTACTCATGTCTAGAACAACTTCCCATGGTCCTAAAGATGCCCGAGCCATTGAAGCTCGATACTGCATACCTTTGCAAATATTGCATCTTGACCCGTGAAGGTTCAAACATTATGTTATTTGCCACTCGGCCTAATGAGCTACACTTTGTCAGACTGACTACAAAATTACGTTACGTGAGATTCTTCAAGTTATTGCAGATAATGATATGATGCTGACTGTTTATTGGCTACTGCACGCAAGAATGTGATGAATGATTGCATAAAAATGCAAATATGCAATATTATGTAATTTATATTTAATCTTCACACTCTGATGTAACACTCTCATTGGTAGTCATTGTTTCAGAGACTGGCCATTTGACCGGTTAACTGACCGTTAATAATAATACAGATGTCACTCAAAACGGCAAGGTACTGAATATATGAAGTTTATTCAGACTTAAGATGCTAGGATCTACACTGTTCGCCACTCTTTTAAAACTTCTGCCTGAAATACCCATCTTTAACAACAGACATGTCCAAATGCAAAGATGGAAGAGAATCTTCGGGGTGAAAAGATGGTAAGGTATTTAATCATAGCGCCAGATAGGAGGGATCTTAGCGGGTATATGACATTTAAACAACATCGCATTAACGTCGATGTAACGTCATGTCGTTTATAATTCGTCGTCGAAATAACGTCGCTGCAACGTCATGGACGTTAATGCGATATCATATAAACGTCATGTGCCCGCTAGGGATGCCTACCGTATTTACCGTAAAATTCGGACAACTTAACTTCTGGGCCAAGTTGTTCAAAGTATCGTTTGCTTAACGAGTTCGTTAGTGGTCAAATGTTAATTGTTCTAGTAAGTACAATATCTAATTCACAGGTATTTTTGCTGAAAAATGTGAGTAGCTACTCGCATGTTTTCAGCAAAAATATTAGTGTATATGCGAAATTTAATGATCAAAGTTTTAACGATACCTTAACTAACGACGTCGTTAGTTTTGAACAAATGGGCCGTGATTATACAACTTAACATTTGAACAATACATAATGACTACCTGTTGACGTGTCCAAAACTGATTAAGGACTGTTTGCTGAAGCCTCTGTGTCCCAATATTTAGGGTAAACGCAGTACGATTTTTATGCAACTGTTTTGTGTTGCTTTCTCTTTTATGTGGGTACCCATTTGAATCGTCGGTCTTTGGGAATTCTTAAGAGGTCGTACCAAGAACCGAATCAAACGAGCATCCATCAAACAAACTTTTATTCTGGTAAAAAAAAGCTTTTTATCTGAAGTTGATAGTCTAAAGCACAAAAGGTCAATGACCTACCAGATAATTCTTGGATAACACCTTGCTAACTGGCACGCATACCAGTAAACATAAACCACTTTAGTTGAAGCGGTTCAAAAGAAATGAACCTTAAGATGTACGACATATCAGCCTAGCCGGCACATAACATAACAAACAAATTCAGAGAATGTATGTTCCCGCCCTATAAAAATCTGCCCGTCACGAAAACAAGCCTATATAATTTTGATCCCCTTAAACCCCACTTTTATATAGTAAAACTGGGGTTTACAGGGGTATACATTATTTTTCTTATTTCTGCTAAAACATAGATTGTGGGTACTCGTTAGAACCGCCTCGTCGAGGCGGTTCTAACGAGTACCCACAATCTATGTTTTGAGCAGAAAATATGAAAATATCAGAATATTTTATCTGAAAATTTTCATTTTTTGTGGTAAAATTTTCAGTATATTTGAATAGGCATGTTTTCGTAATGCAAAGGTACCTACGTGTGTACTATGTAAAAAGTTTGATTGTATTTGAGCTCGAAAATGACTGGGTAAAATGAAGAAAACTGAAATAATAATAATAATAATAATAAAAATAATAAAACGTTTAGAACGCGGAATAAGTGATACAAAATTATTGAGGATTATATCCAAATCATATGCACATCTTCAGATCATGACAGAAATACCTGTACAATTTCAAATAGATCGGTATAAAACTGTAGACGAAGTTGCAGACACAAGGTACCCGCTGCCTATACGTACACTTTGATAGTATCTGAGACTGAAAAATTGGCTAAGTTCAAAACGCGGAAAGAAATGCAAAAATAAATCTGAGGATTATAGCCAAATCACATGCACATCTTCAGACAATGACAAACAGTTCTGTGCAGCTTAATAAAGATCGCATAAAACTGTAGGAGGAGTAACGGACACAAGGCACATATGCACATACTGTCAAAGGGTTTAGAACTACGCAACACGCACTACGGGAAGCCGAATACCATGTCTCCACGTTTTTCTTTGAAAAGGGAAAAGCAGTCACCGTATCGACATGGTGTACCGTCATGCGTAAAAAAAAAACGTTGTACAATTCTTGTGCCATTTTTTTTTTTTTTTTTTTTTTTTTCTGAAAACCCACTGACCTACATGTGGCTTTTGGCAGGGAGACCCCTATCCGGGTACTTGTAAACAGTGCAGGCCCAGATCAGACGCCGCAGAATGCGGCGTCTGATCAGGATCTCCACTGTTTGCAAATAGTTCAACCATTTTCCTTTAGGAATATCTACATCATGTAGCCTGACATACCTAAAATCGAAAATGGACTCTTCTAATATACAGTGCAGGAGAGTTTATTCAGTCTTTAATGGGTTAACTGCACTGCATCTGCTAAACCGATTGCAATAAAAAGTAGTACTGTTAGACAGAGCTGAACGAATGCAGCAAGCAACAAATGAACCGCAATGTGAGACAACGTACCTTCTGATATATGCTCCCAAAAAGACTCAAAAAAGCCTGCGCATCCGTGCAGTCTGATCAGAGTCTTCGTTGTTCACATAAGAAACGTTGTATGTTTGAATGTCTAAAATGTGCACAGTGAATATTCTTTTCAGACTGCGCGAATGTGCAGACTGAGTTGAATCTCCGCTGGGCGCACATGTTTGAAGGTTCGTTTTCGGACATTGCGGCTCATTGTTTACTGAGTGACATTAGAATAGCATTACTTCAAAAGTGGCCTGGTTGTTTACTCATGGTTTTGAGGACGTCATCATTAACGTCAGTTGAAAATTAATTTTTAAAAATATTACGTACGACATATTTGATGCATTATTTTTCAAAAACATAGTTCCTGCAATACTATTGTGTTTTTAATTTTGATGTCTTTTTTTTTTTTCATTTGTATTTTACAGTATTCAGTTTTCTTTCTAATAGTATATCGACAATGCAGAAACAAAGCATTTAACCTAGCGGGCATGCTACGTTGAAACAGCGTTGCATCAACATCGGAACAACGTCATGACGTTGAATCGACGTTAAAATCCTGGGTAAAATCTTGTTTTTATGTCTTTACTACATCCCGAAAACATGCCTATATAATTTTGACCCCCTCAAACCCCACTTTTGTATAGTAAAACTGGGGTTTACAGGGGTATACATTATTTTTCTTATTTCTGCTCAAACACATAGATTGTGGGTACTCGTTAGAACCGCCTCGCCGAGGCGGTTCTAACAAGTACCCACAATCTATGTTTTGAGCAGAAATATGAAAAATATTAGAATTTTTTATATGAAAATTTGCCAGTTTTTGGTTGCAAAATTTTCAATATATTTGAATAGGCGTGTTTTCGTAATGATAATGGATTATGCGTTTTCAATAATTTTATCCAGTATCTTACCATCATTAGTTGCCTTGTAATTTTCATAGGCATTACGAAAACACGCCTATTCAAATATATAGAAAATTTCACCCAAAAAAACTGAACATTTTCAGATAAAAAAAACTCTGATATTTTTCATATTTCTGCTCAAAACATAGATTGTGGGTACTCGTTAGAACCGCCTCGGCGAGGCGGTTCTAACGAGTACCCACAATCTATGTTTTGTGCAGAAATAAGAAAAATATTGTATACCCCTGTAAACCCCAGTTTTACTATATAAAAGTTGGGTTTAAGGGGTCCTTGGATTCATGATTACCCCATACTTCAGCATGATAATTAAGGATAGACCCGACTGTCAAATAAACAGGATTCATTTGAATTCCGACTGTCAAATACATGTAAACGGGATTCATTTGAATTAGAAATGTCAAGCTGGTTAAATACGATAAATACATTGTGTAATGCAAATGCTGAATGTTGAGCAAGTCTTTTCTGCGTCCTAAACCATGAGCCGTTTTTAAAGAAATGTTACCAAGATATTTAAAAGATTGAACAATCTCTAAAGTTGTATCGCAGAGGATAAAATCCTGGTTTGTATTTCGACCCCGTTCGCAAAATCATTACTTTTGTTTTGTTCGTGTTGATTTTTAATCCCCATGTGTTACAGTACTGCTCCAGCATTGAGGTCCAACAGGTCATTCATTTTTTAATCTATTGAACCAGCTGTAAATTTGTCCATGCATAAAATTGTGATCACGCTGAGGTCACAAGGGTCATTCAGTTTAGAATCTATTCAACTACCCATAAATTAATCCGTGCAGCTAATCGTGGCCAAGCGCTGAAGTCACAATGTTATTCCTTTTATAATCTATTCAGCCAGCGTAAATTTATCTGTGCACCCAATCGTCGCCAAGCGCTAAGAATTCAAGTGCCATTTCTTTTAAAAAAATATTTAACTAGCCAGAAATTTATCCATGCAGCTAATCGTGGCCAAGTGCTGAGGTCAGAAGATTCATTCATTTTAGAATGTAATCAGCTATCCGTAAATTTATCCGTGCAGCTAATCGTTAATCGTAGCAAAGCTTTGCGGTCTCAAGGGTCATTCCGTTTACAATTTATTCCACTACCCTCAAATATAACCATGCAGCTAATCATAGCCAATCGCAGAGGTCTCAATGGTCATGAATCTATTCAGTTAGCCCATAAATTTATCCGTGCACTATTCGTGGCAAAGCTTTGAGAACCAATGGTTATTCCCTTTCGCTGTATATATATTCGCGAGGCTGATCGTGGTCAAGTGTTGCGATCTCAAAGGTCATTCGTTTTAGCATCTGTTCAACTTCAACTGTTCAGCCATGGGTGCTCGTCTTTGTTTATTATAGTGATTGGTTTGGTTTTTATGTTTTCGCTTTGGTGCGTTGGCTGGGTTGGGGGCCTTTGTGCGGGCCGGGTTTTTGTGTGTTTCTGTGTTGGGAGTAGCTTCGGGATCCAGGGTGAAGTTAGTTGGCTGTAAAAGTGCTTTAAACCCCCAGGTGGTTTGCTCTTCCGACCGTTCTAGGGCGGTGGTCCCGGTGTTAGTCTTACTCTTTGTTGCTTTGTGGTTTATTCTACGAGGCGATTTGTTGAATGTCTTTCCGTGTGTCATTTGTCGGTTTCCTCTTCCTCTTGGGGTCTGGGAAGGGCTGCGGTTTGTGATTGTGGCACTCCCTGGACTTTTCTCTTACCTTTTTGCCGTAAATCAATCCGCGCAGCTGATCTTGGCGACCAGGCGCTGAGGTCTCAAGGCTCATCCCTTTTAGAATGTATTCAACTAGCCGCATATTTATCCGCGCAACTGATCGTAGCCAAGCTCTGGCGTCTCAAGGGTCGTTTTGTTTAGAATATATTCAACTAGCCGCATGCTTATCCGCACAGCTGACCGTGGCCAAGCGCTGACGTCTCAAGGCTCAAGGCTCATTCCTATTAGCACGTATTCAACTAGCCGTACATTTATCCGATCAATATAGTGGCCAAGAGCTGACGTCTCAAGGGTGATTTCTTTTAGAATACATTTAACTAGTCGCATATTCATCTGCGCAACTTTTCGTGCCCACGAGCTGATGTCTCAAGAGTCATTCCTTTCAAAATGTATTCAAATAGCCGTACATATATCCGCACGACTGATCTTGGCCAAGCTTTGATGTCTCAAGAATCATTCTTTTTGAGATAGTAATTAACTAGCCGTTCATTTATTCGCGCATCTAATCGTGGACAAGCGCTAATGTCTCAATGATGGTTTTGTTTAGAATGTATTCAACTAGCCGCATATCTATCCGCGTAGCTTATCGTTGCCAAGTGCAGGGATCTCAAATGTCATTCCTTTTAGAATAAGTACAGCTAGCTGTAAATTTATCCGCCATCTCAAGAGTCATTCTTTTTAAAATATAATTCATCTAGCCATAAATTTATCCCCTAACTGATCGCGGCCACGCGCTGAGGTCTCAAGGGTTTTATCTTGTAGAATGTCTTTAACTAGCCGCATATTTATCCGCACAACTTATCGTGGTCAAGCGCTGAGGTCTCAAGGGTCTCGTCATTCTTTTTTAGAATATATATAAAACTAGCCGCATATTTATTCGCGAAATTGATCTAGGTCAAGCGCTGAGGTCTCAAGGGTCATACCTTTTAGAATGTATTCACTTAGCCGCATATTTATCACCGCATCTTATCGTGGCCAAGCGCTGACGACCAAGAGTCATTGTATTCAACTAGCCATATATTTATCCGCGCATCTTATCGTGGCTAAGCGCTGACGTCTCAAGGATCATTCTGTTTAGAATATTGTATTCAACTGGCCGCATATTTGTCCGCGCAATTGATCTAGGCCAAGTGCTGAGGTACAAAGGGTCATTCTTTTTAGAATATATTAAACTAGCCGCATATTTATCCGCACGACCGATCTAGGCCAGGCGCTGAGGTCTCAAGGGTCATACCCTTTTGAATGTATTCAACTAGCCGCATATTTATCTGCGCATCTTATCGTGGCCACGCGCTAACGTCTCAAGAGCCATTCTTTTTTGAATGTATTCAGCTAGCTGCATATTTATCCGCGCATCTTATCATGGTTAAGCGCTGACGTCTCAAACTCATTCCTTTTAGAATGCTTTCAACTAGCCGCATACTTATCCGCGCATCTAATCGTGGCTAAGTGCTGACGTCTCAAACTCATTCCTTTTACAATGCATTCAACTAGCCGCATATTTACCCGCACGTCTTTTCGTGGCTAAGCGCTGACGTCTCAAACTCGTTCCTTTTAGAATATATTCAACTAGCCTTATATTTATCCGCGCAACTGATCTTGGACACGCGCTGAGGTCTCAAGGGGCATATCTTTTGGAATGTATTCAACTAGCCGCATATTTATTCGCGCAACTTATCTTGGCCACGCGCTGAGGTCTCAAGGGTCATACCTTTTAGAATTTATTCAACTAGCCGCATATTTATTCGCGCAAATTATCTTGGCCACGCGCTGAGGTCTCAAGGGTCATGCCTCTTAGAACGTACTCAACTAGCCGCATATTTATTCGCGCAACTTATCGTGGCCACGCGCTGAGGTCTCAAGCGTCATATCTTTTAGAATTTATTCTACTAGCTGCATATTTATTCGCACAAATTATCTAGGCCACGCGCTGAGGTCTCAAGGGTCATACCGTTTAGAATGTATTCAAGTAGCCGCATATTTATCCGCGCATCTGATCATGGCCAAGCGCTGACGTCTCAAGGGTCATACCTTTTACAATGTATTCAATTAGCCGCATATTTATTCTCTTAATTTATCGTGGCCACGCGCTGACGCCTCAAGTGTCATACCTTTTTGAATGTATTCAACTAGCCGCATATTTATTCGAGCAACTTATCTTGACCACGCGCTGAGGTCTCAAGGGTCATACCTTTTAGAATGTATTCAGCTGGCCACATATTTATCCGCGCAAATGATCGTGGCCAAGCGCTGACGTCTCTGGGGTCATACCTTTTAGAATGTATTCAGTTAGCCGTATATTTATCCGAGCAACTGATCGTGGCCAAGCATTGACGTCTCAAGGGTTATACCTTTCTGAATGTATTCAACTAGCCGCATATTTATTCGTACAACTTATCTTGGCCACGCGCTGCGGTCTCAAGGGTCATACCTTTAGAATGTATTCGACTAGCCGCATATTTATTCGCGCAACTTATCGTGGCCACGCGCTGAGGTCTCAAGGGTCATACCTTTTAGAATGTATTCAACTAGACGCATATTTATCCGCGCAACTGATCGTGGCCAAGCGCTCATGTCTCAAGAGTCATTCCTTTTAGAATGTATTCAACCAGCCACATATTTATTCGTGCAACTTATCGTGGCCATGCGCTGAGGTCTCAAAGAGTCGTTTTGTTTAGAATGTATTCAACTAGCGGCATATCTATTCGCGTAGCTTATCGTGGCCAAGTGCTGAGATCTCAAATGTCATTCCTTTTAGAATTTATACATCTAGCTGTAAATTTGTCCGTGCCGCTAACCATGCAAAATGTTGGAGTCTCAAGAAGCGTTCCCTTTTAAATTCATTCAAGTAGCTGTACATGTTTCAACGCAGCTTATAGTAGCCAAGCGCTTGGGTCTCAATTAGCATTTCTTTTAGAATTTATTCCACTGACTGTAGATTTATCCGTGCAGCTAATCGTGGCCGTGTGTTACGGTCTGAATTGTCATTTTTTTATCGATTCAACGAGCTGTAAATTTATCCGTGCAGATAATCATGGTAAAGCGCTGAGATTGCAATGGTCATTCTTTTTAGAATCTATTCAATTACCCGTAAATGTATCTGTGCAGCTAATCGTGTCTTATCTTTAAGGTCTCAAGGGCATTCCTTTTGGAATTTATTCAACTAGCCTTATATTATTCTTGCAGCTAATCTTGGCTTAGCGCTGAGGTCTCCAGGGTCATTTCTTTTAGAATCTATTCAACTTTCCGTAAATTTATCTATGCAGCTAATCTTGGCCAAACGCTGAGGTCTCAAAGGTCATTCCTTAAGTAATCTACACAACTAGCCGTAAACGTATTCGCCTATCTGATCGCGGCCTAGCGTTCAAGTCTCAAGAGTCATTCCTTTTAGGATCTATTCCACTAGCCGTATATTTATCCGTGCAGCTAATCGTGGCCAAGCGCTGAGGTCTCAAGGGTGATTTCTTTCAGAACCTATTCCACTAGCAGTATAATTATTCGTGCAACTGATCATGGCCAAGCGCCGAGGTCTCAAGGGTCATTCCTTTTAGAATATATTCAGCTAGCCGTACATTTATCCGTGCTGCAAATCGTGGCCAAGTGTTTAGGTCTTAAGAGCAATTCATTTTAGAGTTTATTTAACTAGCCTAAACTTGATTCGTAAAGTTAATCGTGGCCAAGCGACGAGGTCTCAAGTGTCATGCCTTTTAGAAACGATTCAGCTGGAGGTAAAATTGTATCCGTGCAGCTAATTGCAATCAAGCGCCGATGTCCTTTTTACATTACGGGTTCCAAAATATGTTCTCATCAATATCATGGAACATCGATATTCCTATCATTGTTTAAGTGCTTTAACTATTAAAGCGCTATGACAAATTTATAGCAGACGACCTTTTGTTAATTTGTTTTGTATTTTTTAAGAGAAAATAAGACTTTACATCCCGTGTGAAATCGTCTGTCAGGCAGACGATTCACATGAAATGCTAAGACTTTCCTCTAAAAAAAAAGCAAAAAAACTTAGAATATCGTCTGCTATAATTTTGCTTAGCGCTTCCAGGATTAACTGGTAACATCTGCTAGAACTTGAGTCAATACGCCCCAGCATGCTAATCACTATGTACTTTTAAAGAACGCATTTTTCGCATGCGATCATTTAGAAAATATGCGAAGGTAAGCCATTTCCTTTGTGGTTTCATCTTTCTGACATTTACATAAATCAGCGGGCGAGTCGATAAGTAACCAGCCTACCTTATTGCCGTTTGGAATTCGACCTCTTCTTTAAAATTTGCTATGTAACTACCATCACTTATGATACTTTTGGATCTATGAAGTTCCAGTGCTTTCATCCCCGAGTTGAAGAAGTCCGGGCGTTTTGCATTCACCACTCTTCAACTGCTGTCTTCTCCTTGATCGGACCGGAAATGGCGTTTACGGATGTACCTCCATAGAGAAAACATACCTTGTTGACTCCACTTTTATATAGTAAAACTGGGGTTTACAGGGGTATACATTATTTTTCTTATTTCTGCTAAAAAACATAGATTGTGGGTACTCGTTAGAACCGCATCGGAGAGGCAGTTCTAACGAGTATCTTCAATCTATATTTTGAGCAGAAATATGAAAAATATCGGAATTTTTATCTGCAAATTTTCATTTTTTTTGGTGGTAAAATTTTCAGTATATTTGAATAGGCTTGTTTTTATGCGAATAATTAGGATATATATCGTAGACAATATGTAACATATTTATACATGATGAAGAAAACATTTTAACTGGAGTAAATGATGGCAAAACGCTCGTATATCAATGAAAACAATGGTATTTTGATGAATGCATAGTTTTTTTTATGGCCGTTTGTTTTCCTTAATTAATCAAACGTGCCTATTTTGATCCTTTCAATAAGTGGTGCAGTTTCAGAATTATACTTAAGGAGAATATAGGTCAAGTTTAATTTCCCCATAGACCAGGTTATTCTGATATTTGCAAGAAAAACAGTTAGGATTGGGGAATGCGTTTTTTTTTTTTTTTTTTTTTTTTTTTTTTTTGCGAAGTTTGTTCGCTGACCAAGAAAAACAATTTGTGTTTTTACATGGCCAGGGAAGCCAGTTTTCCCACAAACGCATAACCCCACGGATCAGGTTATTCTGATATTTGCAAGAAAAAAAAAGTTAGGATTGGAGAATGCGTTTTTCTTTGGCCAGAAGTTTTGTTCGCTGACCAAGAAAAACAATTCATGTTTTTACATGGCCAGGAAGCAATTTTCTCCCACAAATTCAAAACAATATTTTTTTTACGTTTCAACCAACTATTAGACCGAACTTACAGATTGTAAATCTCAATCTGTAAGATATTTTTTATGAAGAATTGGAATAATTCTCACTAAATTTAAGATATAAATTTAAATACTTTCTATCTTCTGAAAGCCAATATTTTGCTTTCTTAACACTTCCCATCAACAGTAACTGATTGAAGAATACTATAAGGGAGTAAGAAAAAGAAATATGCTTTCAAATGCATATGAATATTTGGGACTGTTTGGCCAAAGCCAGACTGAACCCCCACAGAGACCAAAGTATATTCCTCGTTATTTTGAATGGTGTAAAGATTTGAAAGCAAGAAAACTCCATGACATATAATGTTATAGTAACTACTGCAGCACTCCCTGCATGCATATGTATACAAGCACCAGCAGGCTGATTTAATGTAATTATAGATTTATAAAACTAATTAATAGGGGTCTGGGGGCTTCGCCCCACAGAAGCCAGAACATTTCCAACATTTGTTTCCTCAAAAAGGTACCAAACACATTTTTTTTTATTAATGACGAAACACCAGTTTAGTTTTTTTTTTATTAATGACGAAATGACGAAACGCCATTTTAGTTTGTTTTTTTTTTTTTTTTTTTTTTTTTTTTTTTTTTTTTTTGTTAATGACGAAACGCCATTTTAGTTTTTTACTTTTTATCTTAAGCCAGATTATTTATTCTAGCATAACCAAAACTGTTTATAAAAAAAAAACAAAAAATATAGATCTCCTCCCTCACCCCAACTGTCCCCACCCCATTCCCACACAAGAAAGTTCGGCACCAAAAGTAAATATCATAGACCGCAGTTTTGCCAAGGACTGATAGTAAAAATAAGAATCTGAAACAGTTAAGCACAAAATGTAAACTACAGTTGACTCTCGTTATCTCGAATTCCAAGGGACTCTATTAAATACTTCGAGATATCTGTACGTCTACATATAAGATTGCAGAATTGATGAAAAAAATATTCAAAAAAAAAAACATTTAACACACACACACACACACACACACACACACACACACACACACACATATATATATATATATATATATATATATATATATATATATATATATATATATATATATATATATATCTTGAAGAGAGATATATTGAAAATATTGTGGAAAAGAGGAGAAATTGCTGCTTAGGAGCAATTTCTCCTCTTTTCCACAATATATTTTACCTGTTGTTAGATGTTTATGTTTAGGCAGGGACCAGATTTTCACTTCGAGATAAGCGGTTATTCGAGATAAGCAAGTTCGAGATAACGAGAGTCAACAGTATACGACACGAGCAGAAAGGGACCGCAAAAGAAGAATCACACTGTTACGTTTCTTATGATGCCCTTGTTCAATGATTTTTGAACAGTTTTTATACAGGCGAGCTTATTCTTAATTGGGGCTGCATCAAGCGAAATAGTGGCTGCGAGCATGCGCAAAATGTGCAGATTCACATCAAGCTGCACATCTACAAAGTCTCATCCGGGCATTTGCTCTGAAATATTCTATAGTATCCAATGATTCTATTTGCGGACAGTGAATGCCCTGAGCAGACTGCGCATATGCGTTGTCTGCATATGCCCGAAGACACGTTTTCGCATGGCAATTTTGCTCAATGCACGTTTCTTCTTTTCTTTCTTAAAGTAATTATATACCGCCTTTTTGAAGCTTACTTTGATAATAGTTCCAAGGTGATATTTCTCTCGCAGTTCTCTTAGCTTTTCTTTTCATTTTTTTTTTTATATATATATTCTTCATCAAATGATGTTATATTCTTTCGTGATATCATGTCATGTCATTCCACCAACCCTTATTCAGTACCTTCGGAGGACTGTTTTTTCATGACTGTGGACTTTTTCTGGTATCTCGATGTCTATCTAAGAGGCGTTAAAACATATCAAGTAGTTATCAGGCGAACCTTGACATCCGCGCAGTCCCGACAAAAGCTAAGGTTTTATGGGCCGCGCCATGCGAAAACGTGTCTTTGGACATGCAAGACCCAGATCAGCCTTCCTATCCACGCAGTCTGATCAGGGTCTTCGCTGTCCGCTACCAGAATCATTGGACATTAAGAATGTATCAATCGAGATCGAATGCCCGGATGAGACTTTGCGCAAGCAGAATCTGAATCTGTGCTTTTTGCACATGTTCGAAGACATCGTTTCGCTTGACGTAACCCATATACCAACAGTAATTTACCGCGAAACAGCCAAAGATTTCAGAAAATTAGAAAACAGGCAGCCTCACTCACCAAGAGCTACCTCAAGTATTTCGACGAAGTAAGACAGCCACAGACATCATGCAAGATATATACACCGCAGCGAATTTGAGCAGAAATAAGAAAAAAAATAATGTACACCACTGTAAACCAAAGTTTTACTATATAAAAGTGGGATTTAAGTGGGGGAGGGGGTCAGCATTATAAAGGCCTGTTTTCCTGATTTTTGGGCTGACCACCCGGTTGTTCAGTGTTTGCTAACATACGCTACCGGGTTGTACAGTGCTTGCTAACATATGCTACCGGGTTGTACAGTGCTCGCTAACATATGCTACCGAGTTGTACAGTGCTTGCTAACATATGCTACCGGGTTGTACAGTGCTTGCTAACACATGCTACCGGGTTGTACAGTGCTTGCTCATATATGCTACCGGGTTGTACAGTGCTTGCTAACAAACATCTTCAACAGTTTATTTCTAACCTCTGGGAATAATAAAACTCTGACTTCGATCTAATTTAACTGTTACCAACCTATCGACTAATTCAGACGACAAATTAATGGTATTTTCTTATTATTTTTCCAGAAAATAGGCTTTGATATTTCAAGCAAATTGTCTGTTAAGATTCCCTTCTCAGTCTGTTTCAGAAGGTTGGCGTTCGACTGTCAACGTCTATATTCGGATCCATCAAGGTTCTCAATCTGTTTCAGAAGATTGTCGTTTGATTATCAACGTCTGTGTTCGGATCCCTGCAGGTCCTGTGTGTGGTTGTCTTGTGTTCTCGACTCGCCATTATTGTGTAAAAAGCAGTGCCGAACATTAATAACAGCCGTGCATTAACCGGCGAAAACCCATGTATTAACAAGGCAATTCACGCGCTGTTAATGCACGGCTACGCAACTTTCAACATGCTTGTACCGCGGCCACAGAATCGCTGCCTTCACGAGTTGTGTACTGCCTGGCCCTAGAACGAGCATAGTCCGTGGAAATTGCGTTCGCGAGACATCGGCGAAAAGGTGAAACAAAATAGTGCAAGAAATAACGCGAAATGTAGCAAATGTTTTCACTTTTTATTCGCCAGTTCCCTTGGTAGGTGTGAAAAAACCTCGGCCCGGCCTCGGTTTTCAATACCTCCCTCGGAACCTAGCGAATGTTAATGCATGAAAAACCATGTTTGATCTCTATATTGAGAACTTTGCTTTGTTTAATCCTAATGTTTGTGATTATGTGTTTGACTGTGATGCTTCACTGATGGGGTTGGGGGCCGAAAGTATGTTGTTGTTTTTTTTTAAAACAGACCTGCAACAAAATTAATGGTTAGGTATCGCGCAAATGAACCTAGTTTAAGCAACCACTACTCCTCCCCGAACACACACACCCAGTAGTCTTTCTTTCTGACCATTCCAAGACTGTTCCTCTGTTGCAATTCTTCTTTGTTCGTACATCTGTCTGGTTTCATTCAACTGTAACAGTTCTTTTGTCATTTGTTCCTCAGCTTTCCTTTTTTGGTACTTCTAGAGGTTGTAACATTTCCTTGGTTTACTTGTATCCTAAAAATAAATATCTAATTAAATATTCAAAATGGCACCGCTTAGCATATATATATATATATATATATATATATATATATATATATATATATATATATATATATATATATATATATATATATATATATATATATATATATATAAATATATAAAAGAAAAATTAAATGTAATATCTTTCTAATTTCTTAACCGGTTTTGATCTCACTTGCGTCAAGGATGCTTGTTTTCTAAATTGAAATATTTCAAGGCATAGATTGGATCGATGGGCCTTTTCCATTAACAGAGCCGGTGGCTCTAATTATGTTGTTTCCTACCTGTGATTTTATGTTTCCGCGTCTCATGTTCTTGATTGTTTTCCGTGCCTTGGAAAGCCAGTGGCCTTTGATTTTGGTCTTTCCCTGTCAATACCAGTTCAGTTTAAATATTTTTTTTTTATTTTCGAGTAACGTCTTAATATCAAGTTTTCTATATGGCCCTACTCATAAAAGGGAGCTTACAACTTTCTTCTGTGTTTTGAACAATATATGATTCTATGAAAAGTCATTTTTTTTTATCGTCTTCAAATACTATTTGTTTATGGTCAATGCATAGTATCATATCCTATCTTCTTAATTTGGAAACATTTTGTTCAACAGGTACGTGATTGTTGCCATGGTAACTGTATTACTGATATATCGATGATCATAAAATTGTTGTGTTGCCATAGAAACAAAGCAACATAGCAACAGCGTTCGTTCAAATTGCAGAAATAATCAGCCATACGTATATAGGAAACATAGAGCAATCTATATATTAACAATGTGACATTGTACAGTCACGTTGTTTCTTTCGTCTCTAAACTTAAGTTGGAAATGTATTAGGACGCCATTACGTTTGCTGCCGTCTCAAAATGAGGTTCTCAGACTTGATACCCTATAACATCTTTTAAATACATATCTTTACAATTTTATGACATATCATTGAACTTTTCAGAATCATATGGATATCTTTGTCAGAATTTATTAAGGTTACAAATAATCAAATTCTGCGCAAGGTCCCTTTTGTCAGACAGAGGCCCATATGTCTACGTAGACACCAATCATAGAAAGTGGCTGATTTACAGGTCGTTCAGCACTTTGATTGTTCAAGGTTTATCATAGGCTCATCCTTTGAACCGCAACGTAAGAAATCGTACCTTCGGACATGTGCGCCCAGCAAAGATTCAGATCAGCCTGCGCATTCGCGCAGTCTGTTCAGAATCTTCACTGGGCGCATTTTGGATAGCCAAGAATGCAAAATTTCTTTATGCGGACAACGAAGACTGATAAGACTGCGCTGGTTGATTTTAGTCTTCGTTGGGCACACATGTCATAAGGTACGTTTCCTCACGTTGCGGGTCATTTTGATCAAATGCCAGTAGATTATACGTTTGAAAATTTGAAATTCCTTCCTATCTCAGCGTTAGCCTGAGGCTTGCATCAATCTGAATTTTGAGTCACGCCATGAGAAAAGGCGTCATCGTGACATATAAGAACAGCGAAGGCCCTGATCAGCCAGTGCGGATGAGCTGTTTGCTAACAGAATTATTGGTTACAGCAGATTGTTGCGACAACTGAGGGTCCGGATGGGGTTTATTGACTACCGATAAATGGCATTGTTGTTTTTAATGACTACTGCTTTTTGGCCAAACATTTTAGTAACTACTTAATTTTGTGATGTAGAATTTAACGATTAATCCAAAACAAAATAATAAAATATATATATATATATATATATATATATATATATATATGTATATATATATATATATATATATATATATATATATATATATATATATATATATATATATATAATTTTTTTTTTTTTTTTTTTATTTTTTTTTTTTTTTTTGTGGGTGTGAAACTAGATTTATCGGTTACTGATAAAAGAGCTAAAATTTTACTGATTAGCGATTTTTGGGTACCCCCCCCCCCCCCACTCCCCCCACCCACACACACACACACACACACGTCCCACCATCCAGACCCTCACATACAGTTGACTCTCGTTATCTCCACTTATCTCGAATAACCGCTTATCTCGAAGCGATAATCTGGTCCCTGCTTAAACATGAAAATCTAACAGACGGTCACAAAATATTGTGGAAAAGAGGAGAAATTGCTCCTAAGGAGCAATTTCTCCTTTTTTCCACAATATTTTCAATATATCTCTAACTTCAGAAGTCAAATTACATAAACATTTGTTAAATGTGGTTGTTCGATTTATTTTTTCCTAAATTCTGCAAATTTGATATGTCGAGGTACGGATATCTCGAAGTATGTCAGAGAGCCCCTTGTAATTCGAGATAACGAGAGTCGACATATAGCAAAGCTCTGAATCAGACTGTATGACATCGCGGGCTGATGGTCTGTATCATACGTAAACAAACTTAAATGAAATGTGTAATTCTTCCAGTAGAGCCCTTTTTTTTTTTTTTCATAAAAAGGAGCAACAACACTTTTGAAGAGTCGTTTCCCTTTAAAGTGTATTAATTCCCTTTTAAGTTTAACCCTAGTCTGCTGAACCGGGATATGCCCTGCCTTTGCAAATAGTGTAGATGTACACTGTTTGCCTTTAAGTGTGCGAATTTGTATCAACAACTAGGATCAAGTAATCTGATTGGCTGAAAATTAGAAATGGGCGTGGCATCTTAATTTATTCAGCATGACAAGGGTTAGTGTACGGCAACTGCAGAGCGACAGTAGTAACCTCTGATACAACTGATGGTTTCCTTTAGCCTTTAGTTTCAAAGTAAGTAAAGATACCCAGGGCCCAGTTGTTCAAAGCTAACGACGTCGTTAGTTAACGATTCGTTAAAATTTAAATCGAGTGATACACAAATATGCTGAAATTTTTTGCTGAAAAAATGTGAGTAGCTTTTGCAGTGCAAAAGCTACTCACATTTTTTCAGCAAAAAATATCAAAATATTGCATATTGAAGCCGCTAAAACAGTTAATGAAAATACCCTTAACGAGCTCGTTAAGCTAACGACGCTTTGAACAACTGGGCCCAGGAAATAGTACAATCTTAAATCACAGCCTTCCACAGGCACCAAAAGAAAGACGGATAAGGAACAAACAATAACAAAACACACGTTATATCAGCCATGAGACCATCGGTGCACGAACAAAGAAGACCAACAACAGAGGAACCACCTTAGAACGTACAGAAGATACCACTTGGGGGAGGGGCTTAAAACAGTTTTAATTCTGATGCAGGTACAAGTTCAAAATATATGTTCGGTCCGCATAAAATTTAGTTCAGATAATTTAAACTTCAATCTGTGGCTCGAACATCGATGGCTCGTTTACCGTGACATACTTGAGCTTGTTTTTGAGCCCCTATGAAACTCTTCCGATAGCTCTAGAAACGGGATAATTTAGAAAACTTTTCTTATATTATCATGATAATGGATAATATGTGTACTCAGTAAAACCGCCTGATGGAGACGATTCTTTTGAGTACAGTCAATATCGAATCAGTACAGCAGAATATCAAAAAGGCATCCTTAAATTATCCTTATTTGCCCCTTGCTTGTCGCTATTTTAACACTTGGTGGTCTCGGGGTGGGGGGAGTGGGGAGTGGGGGTTCTTATTTATCATAAACAAATGTTGTGTGTAGCCATTAGAATCGCCTCATTAAGGCGTTTCTAATGAGTACACTCAATGTACCATTATTTTTAGAAGATCGCAACGACACCTCTAACCCATTGTAGTCGGGATACCCTTAAAAGGGTTATTGGCAAACAGTGCAGACCCAGATCAGACGCCGCGTCCTGTGGCGTCTGATCTGGGTCTTCACTGTTTGCAAATACTTCAGCCATTTTTCTCTAGGAATATCTATAGCCTCACCTACCTAGCCTCACCTACCTAGAATTGAAATTGGACTCTTCCAATATATAGTTTGGAGGAATTCATTCAGTCTACGATGGGTTAAATCATCTTTATTTGCAACCTGGCCTGGCATTACTATTAAAACTCAATGGCTCGACTTACCCAGAGTTTAGAACGAATTTCCATGGTCCCAAAGATGTTGTAACCATTGACGTTTGACTTTATTTGAACAAAAAGGTGACACGTTTTCTTTTTTAACTATGGAAATTTGAACTTTAGGTATGATCAAGGGGAACTGATAAAGTTTCGGGGAGGCAGCTCTGTCGAAATTGTTTTACCTCACTTCTGGAAATGGTTCTAATCTAAAGGGAGATAATCTGCTCCGGGAGCAGTTCCTTTCATTTTGGAGTACACCTTTTTTCAGAAGGGTCTTGATGTGCAGGGAAGCCAACTGGAAGTCAACAAATCTGTCTCCTTTGTTAAGCGGCGCACAATTTACCACTTGTATCTACCTCTCCAAAATCAAACAAACAGGTAAAGAAATAAACACGTTCTGCGGATGGTTTTAAACTTAAAATTAGGTTTCATTCAATTAATTTCTTTCGTGTAAGATTATAATGCATTATAAGTTAAGAAAAAAAAAAAAAAAAAAAAAAAAAAAAAAAAAAAAAGGAAACATAAACGCAGTCATGCTAGTAGTTTTGTCTTCAAACTCAATTTCAGGATTTAATTAATTTTTTTTTTCTGCCAAGGTTACTATGTCAATGTAACAGATTTTAAATATCAGTTTTTGTTGAGAGCGTTCATTACTCTCAAGTGTCATTCCTTATAGAAGTTTTTTTCATCTGTATTTTTTTTTCTCGTGTAAAAACTTCAAGCTTGCGTATTTATTTTTATGATAAAGTATTAAAAGAATAGAAAACGTGTGGCGCCATGCGAAAGGGTATTTTCGGCCATATGCGGACAGCGAAGCATTACGAAAACATGCCTATATAATTTTGATCCCCTTAAACCCTACTTTTATATAGTAAAACTTGGGTTTACAGGAGTATACATTATTTTTCTTATTTCTGCTCAAAAACATAGATTGTGGGTACTCGTTAGAACCGCCTCGTTGAGGCGGTTCTAACGAGTACCCACAGTCTATGTTTTGAGCAGAAATATGAAAAAAAAATCAGAATTTTTAACTGGAAATTTTTATTTTTTGGTGGTAAAATTTTCAGTATATTTGAATAGGCAAGTTTTCGTAATGGCCCAGATCAAGCTGTGCATCCGCGTAGTCTGATCAGGGCCTTCGCTTTCCGCTAGTTGAATCATTGATTACTACAGAATGTATGAATGGAAAGCAAAGACGTGGATGATACAGTACGCATGCGCAGGATGATCTGAATCTGTGCGCATGTCCGAAGACAATGTTTCGCTTGACGCGGCCCACGTGATTTTCAGTCTGCGATATCAGCTGTAGACCGGCTCCAGTCGTTTTTGTGTTATATCTATTTCTCTCTTTCTCTACATTATTTTTTTTATCATGATCCTCTTTAATCCAACTTCAAGCTACCTATGGCTGAACAAAACTTTCTAGCCAAGGGACTGAAGTAAACAAAAATTCTACAAGCTATCCAAGTGTTGTGTCCCAGCAAATGGGGGTAATTGAGGGATGTTGTTTCAATGTTCTATAAAATAATCGTATGATGTGTGTACTCATTAGAATCGTCTCATTGAGGCGATTCTAATGAGTACACACAACATATATTTACATGAAAAAATACAGTTTCCCTAAAATATCCCTAAATATTTGCTTTCTTGAGCTTTCAGAGGAATTTCCTAAGGACTAATAAACCGAGTTCGAGACAGCCACGGTAAACGAGTCACTAATAAGACCACATTTGTGCAGTCCCAAAGGTAGTCGTAATAATGGAATTTTTCTGTATTTCAGTTTCTCAAAGAATATAGCCAATTCACGGCAAAATGTAAAGCCTTTTTCCTCAGGAAAAATAAGAATATCATTCAGTGTCCGTCTGCGCACGTGCGTTTTACTCGAGCTGGTGTTTAGTTGCCCCTTGCCTTTTCGAAGAAGGTAATCCGGCTTCATCACGAAAACATGTCAATATAATTTTGACCCCCTTAAACCCACTTTTGTATAGTAAAACTGGGGTTTACAGGGGTATACATTATTTAATTTTTCTTATTTCTGCTCAAAAATATAGATTTTGGGTACTCGTTAGAACCGCCTCGCCTACAGTTTTATGACTATTTTTTTTTGAAACTGTACATATATTTTTGTCATGGTCTGAAGATGTGCATGTGATTTAGATATAATACTCAGATTTAAGACTTTAGAACTTAAAGGCTCTTGAACTGGATAAAAAATGAAATGATTTTTTATCGTATCTCTGATTCAATGTTGCCAACATTTATTCAGCGGTACGATAAAAAAAATCATTTCATTTCAAGAACGAGAGACTTACTGAAATTTCACAGGCTGTCAAGTGCCACATCATATGATTGTATTAGTACCATATATCAATTTATTAAATCTTTCTTGGAGAAGAAACTGTCTTTTTTTTGAGGAATATGGCCGGAGCTTTAATCATTTTTTTCTTTTACCTCTCCGCATTTTACTTAGTTATTTTTCAAGCTCCTATACTATCAAACTGCATACATAATAGGTACCTTTGGAGGATTTTTAAAATGCGGGGGACATAAATTCTCTAGATTTTCTATAAATGCTTGTTATAATAACCCTTGTAAACGTTCATAGGTGAAAGCAATTAATTGCACATTTGTTATCAACAGAAGTCATTTCCTGAGATCATTTACAGCAGGTTCATAAGCTGTAGGTATTTATGGACCACAAAACTTTCCTCCATTTGTAATAACAACAATTGAACCGCAACGAGAGAAAACGTAACTTCGAACATGTGCGCCCAACGAAGACTCAAATCAGCCTGCGCGTTCGCGCAGACTGATCAGAGTCTACGTTGTTCACATCAAGAAACTTTGCATCCTTGACTATCCAAATTGCGACCAGTGAAGATTCTGATCAGCATGCGCAGGCTGATCTGAATCTTCGCTGGGTCATTTCCGGAAGTTACGTTTCCTGACGTTGCGGCTCAAATGCAGTGTCTGTGTGCCAAATAGTGAATGTGTTTTACAATGAAGCTCAGTTTGCTTATTCACAAGATTACGTCACTAAGCCATATATATGGTATTTACTCTAATTATTGGCGTAACTTATCTCCTTACCATACTTATTCTATAAGTTGTCCATGTCTACTTTACTACCTCTTGATGTGTCTAAAAACTCCTGGATGAGTTACAGATATTCTCTGGTTCTACATAGTTTGCTTAGGCATGATTGTCCTAATACTTGGGCTTAATGTGGTAAGTGGAATGGTTGACCTTAGCACACCGCTGTTGTGAAAATATGCGGAAAATGAATGAGAAAATGTTTGTCTTGCTTTTTTTTATTCTCAGAACAATCGCATATATTTGTCATAAGCCAGATATTTGTAGAGATTGTCTTGATCTGCTACATGTCCAAGGATTAAGTTTCTAACAGTGCGGATCATTCTTGAAAGTAATCCTCGTGAGAGGATCCTGCAGTACAGAGAGACAGACAGAGAGACAGACATACAGACAGACAGACAGACAGACAGACAGATAGATAGATAGATAGATAGATAGATAGATAGATAGATAGATAGATAGATAGATAGATAGATAGATAGATAGAGACAGAGAGAGAGAGAGAGATGGCCAGACAGACAGGTAGGCAGGTAGATAGATAGATAGATAGATAGATAGATAGATAGATAGATAGATAGATAGATAGATAGATAGATAGATAGATGGATGGATGGATGGATGGATGGATGGATGGATGGATGGATGGATGGATGGATGGATAGATAGATAGATAGATAGATAGATAGATAGATAGATAGATAGATAGATAGATAGATAGATAGATAGATAGATAGATAGATGGCCAGACAGATAGATAGATAGATAGATAGATAGATAGATAGATAGATAGATAGATAGATAGATAGATAGATAGATAGATATGTGTTTTGACTTATGATTGTGTGACTTTGGGATTTGTGCTTATGTTGACAACATTCTTCTACACTCGTTGACTTGGAAAGACTTATAATTGTCGCATTTTCTATGCAATATAGTGTGTGCCTTAGGGCTTTGTGCTTATTTTGGCAACATTTTTCTACACTCGGCGCCTTTCAAAGGATACAACTTGTGATTGTAGCATTTTCTAGGCGATATAATGTGTGCTTTGGGCTTTATGCTGATGTTGACAACATTCTTTTTTTCTACCTTTGGCAAAAAAAATAAGTCTAGTGATTGTAGCATTTTCTAGGCAATATAATGTGTGCTTTTGGCTCTGTGCTTATGCTGACTACATTTTTTTTTTTTTTTTTTTTTTTTTTTTTTGTTTCTTCCCTTGGCGGTTTGGAAAGGATAAGACTTGTGATTGTGGCATTTTCTAGGCAATATAACGTGTGCTTTGGGTTTTGTGCTTATGTTGACAACATTGTTTTCTTCTGCCCTAAGCGGCTTTGAAAGAATAAGACTTGTAGACAATATTCTTTACTTTTACGCACAGTGCCGTGGGAATGTTATGACATTTTGACATTTGATTCAGGCCATTTTAGGCAACGTCATTAAGACATCACATTTTTGCAGTTAAATTTATACCGAGTCATATTTGTTTATGAACATTTGTTTTAAATATTTTTCTATAAATTCAGTATAAAGTGCTTAGTACTTGTACGTTTACTTTGTACACGGTTTATGCTCTTGTCGAGTTCTGCTATGCTTAAGCGGTAGATTATGACAAATACACACTGGAGCCGAGACAAAGCATGTCTTACAAGCCTGTATGTGCGGACAACGAAGACTCTGACCAGATTGCGCGAGTCTTCGCAGGGCACTCTGTGGGTAGACAAAGCGTTTCTCATGGACAGTGAGATGCAGATTGATCTGAGTCTTCACAAATTTCCTTTATTCTACTTTCGGTGTCTTTAGAAGGCTATGCCTTGTGATTCTGACTTTTGCTGGGAAACGTCACTTCTACATCATCATAATTTGCAGTTACACTGTGCCCAAAGCCAGTTGTGTGCTTTTTAGTTAACCCAGTTATGCCTTGCGTCCAATAAAAGGACATTGGCAAATAGTGTAGACCCAGATCAGACGCTACAGAAGCATTAAGGTCATGATTTTCTATAAAACACATTACGAAATCACGCCTATTCAAATACATAGAAAATTTTACCACCAAAAAAATGAGAATTTTTAGATAAAAAAAATCTGATAATTTTCTCATTTCTGCTCAAAAATAGATTGTGGGTACTCGTTAGAACCGCCTCGGCGAGGCGGTTCTAACGAGCACCCACAATCTATGTTTCCTAGCAAAATAGGAAAAATAATGAATACCCCTGTAAACCCCAGTTTTACTATATAATAGTGGGGTTTAAGTGTCTAAATTATATAGGCGTGTTTTCGTGGTGATATTAATAATAAAACCTAATTAGACAGCCCTTCTGTTAGAAAATGTCCTGTCCAAAAAGTTAAGGTAGAAGATTCCATTTGGCATAAAGTATGCTCCACCCTTTGAACCAGCTTCCCACTCGCATATAATGTGTGAATAGACCAAGGAAGTCTACAGCCTACAGGACTTGTTGGTCCTCATTACGAAAACATGCCTATTCAAATATATTGAAAATTTTACAACCCAAAAAAGGACAATTTTCAAATAAAAAATTCTGATATTTTTCATATTTCTGCTCAAAACGTAGATTGTGGTACTCGTTAGAACCGCCTCGGCGAGGCGGTTCTAACGAGCACCCACAATCTATGTTTCTTAGCAAAATAGGAAAAATAATGAATACCCCTGTAAACCCCAGTTTTACTATATAATAGTGGGGTTTAAGTGTCTAAATTATATAGGCGTGTTTTCGTGGTGATATTAATAATAAAACCTAATTAGACAGCCCTTCTGTTAGAAAATGTCCTGTCCAAAAAGTTAAGGTAGAAGATTCCATTTGGCATAAAGTATGCTCCACCCTTTGAACCAGCTTCCCACTCGCATATAATGTGTGAATAGACCAAGGAAGTCTACAGCCTACAGGACTTGTTGGTTCTCATTACGAAAACATGCCTATTCAAATATATTGAAAATTTTACAACCCAAAAAAGGACAATTTTCAAATAAAAAATTCTGATATTTTTCATATTTCTGCTCAAAACGTAGATTGTGGTACTCGTTAGAACCGCCTCGGCGAGACGGTTCTAACGAGCACCCACAATCTATGTTTCTTAGCAAAATAGGAAAAATAATGAATACCCCTGTAAACCCCAGTTTTACTATATAATAGTGGGGTTTAAGTGTCTAAATTATATAGGCGTGTTTTCGTGGTGATATTAATAATAAAACCTAATTAGACAGCCCTTCTGTTAGAAAATGTCCTGTCCAAAAAGTTAAGGTAGAAGATTCCATTTGGCATAAAGTATGCTCCACCCTTTCAACCAGCTTCCCACTCGCATATAATGTGTGAATAGACCAAGGAAGTCTACAGCCTACAGGACTTGTTGGTTCTCATTACGAAAACATGCCTATTCAAATATATTGAAAATTTTACAACCAAAAAAAGGACAATTTTCAAATAAAAAATATTGATATTTTTCATATTTCTGCTCAAAACGTAGATTGTGGTACTCGTTAGAACCGCCTCGGCGAGGCGGTTCTAACGAGCACCCACAATCTATGTTTCCTAGCAAAATAAGAAAAATAATGAATACCCCTGTAAACCCCAGTTTTACTATATAATAGTGGGGTTTAAGTGTCTAAATTATATAGGCGTGTTTTCGTGGTGATATTAATAATAAAACCTAATTAGACAGCCCTTCTGTTTGAAAATGTCCTGTCCAAAAAGTTAAGGTAGAAGATTCCATTTGGCATAAAGTATGCTCCACCCTTTGAACCAGCTTCCCACTCGCATATAATGTGTGAATAGACCAAGGAACTCTACAGCCTACAGGACTTGTTGGTTCTCATTACGAAAACATGCCTATTCAAATATATTGAAAATTTTACAACCAAAAAAAAAGCACAATTTTCAAATAAAAATTCTGATATTTTTCATATTTCTGCTCAAAACATAGATTGTGGGTACTCGTTAGAACCGCCTCGGCGAGGCGGTTCTAACGAGTACCCACAATCTATGTTTCTTAGCAAAATAGGGAAAAATAATGAATACCCCTGTAAACCCCAGTTTTACTTTATAATAGTGGGGTTTATGGGGGTCAATATTATATAGGCGTGATTTCGTGATGTAGGGATGGAACATACTTGTATTTCAAAAATACGAAGCACCCTCGTTTTCCTGTTTTTGACCGGAAGTAAAGATGCATTGATTCATATTTAAATGATGCGCAGTCGCAAAAAGAAGAAAAACAAAAGTAGACCTTTAAAATAAGATCTATTGTGCATGCTTCTATAGCGAATTGAGGAATCAAAGATAAGGGGACACTATATTCTTAGTTTCTTGAACATATGAGGTGTAAGAATACGTTGATTTTTAAGTTGGTAGATAAACCATTGGTTATCTCCTCATTTTGTGACATTGCAACTGCCAAACAATAACATATGTAGTTGATCGAGTGGACCACAAAATCGCGCATACATTACGAAAACATGCCTTTTCAAATATACTGAAAATTTTACCACCAAAAGAATGAAAAATTTCAGATAAAAGATTCTGATATTTTTCAGATTTCTGCTCAAAACATAGATTATGGGTACTCGTTAGAACTGCCTCGCCGAGGCGATTCCAACGAGTACCAAAATCTATGTTTTGAGCAGAAATATGAAAAATAACGTATACCCATGTAAACCCCAGTTTTACTATATAAAAGTGGGGTTTAAGGGGGTCAAACATTATATAGGCATGTTTTCGTGATGTCACACCTTTTAAAATTCTACCTCATCAACTTGGACTTTTAGGTAGAATCTCTGCCTTAACAGCGTAGATGTTCTTTGTTTATTACTTAACTAATCTTTTTACTTCATAAATCTCCCTTAATGTGCTTAAGAACCAAATCGTCCCCAATTCCCATATTATGTCGTGAAAATGCCATGTTTTTTTACATAGCTATAGAGAGCTGTACCAATATTTTTGTAGTGATTTTCTATAAAATCATATATTGTGGGTACTCTTTAGAAGCACCTCTAATATGTACCCGCAACATACCGTATTCGACATAATTATCGCACATACCCCTATAAGCGCATATCGCACATACCCCTATAAGCGCACAGTCAAGCAATTCCGTAGTCCCAAAATTACAGCCAGTATACTTTTCGTCTACTTATTTATAAAGGCATATATTGTGGGTACACATTTGAATTGCATCGATTCGTCAATGCAATTCAAATGGGTACCCACAATATGTGATTTTTCGCCGTTTTTTTTTTCTTTATAAAGGCATATATTGTGGGTACCCATTTGAATTGCATCGATGCAATTCAAATGGGTACCCACAATATATGCCTTTATAAAGAAAAACCGGAAAAAACACAAAATAACAGCGCATCAGCATTATTTACTGGCTGAGTCCTTCGATATTTTTTTTTTTAAAAGTGTACCCTTGGTATAGGTAGGTACAGATTTTACCACATGTTTTCAGAGTATTTTTGAAAAACCTAAGCGCAAAGTGCGGTAATTAAGTCGACTACGGTATGTTTTTGTGGACAAATCAGAACAATGCCAATAATTATGGTAAAAATAGTTTATCTTTAGCTATAGATAAGAAGTATACTAAAACTTCAATAACTCAAACACCGATGGCTCGTTACCGTGGCTGATTCGAACTCTTTCGTTCTTGCATTCCTGCGAGAAATTCTTCCAAAAGCCCGAGAAAACAAATAGTTTGGGGTGTTTTAGGGATTTTTTTTTCTTTTTTTATCAAGAAAATGTATGTTGAGTGTACTACTTAGAATCGGCTCGAGGCGATTCTAATTAGTACATTCAATATACAACTATTTCATAGAAGATCGAAAAGACATCCTTAATTTATCATATTTGTCTACTGACCTGACGCTATGATTAACCCTCAGTGGCTCGAACTTTCGATATCTAATACAAATATCTATGGTTCCAAAGATGTTCGAGCCATTACAGTTCGACTATAAACACCCATCAGGCACACAACGTCAATACGTAGAATCAACGTTGAATCGACGTTGTTTCAACGTTGCGAGCACTTAACATTTAACATTAGGGTTTTGACCTCCAAGCAAGCACACAACGTTGAAACAACGTTGATTCAGCATCAAGACGTTGAGTCAATATTGAATCGACGTTGTTTCAACGTTGACATATAACGTTGAAACAACATCTATATTTAACGTTGATTCAACGTCAAGACGTTGGATCGACATTGAATGAACGTTGTTTCAACCTTGTGTGCTCGCTGGGCTAATTCTTCTCATTTGACTCTACATTATGTGTTATTTTGTCGTTTGATTTTAGTTTCATATGCCTACTTGCAACATTTGTGCATTTCAAAACATGGAGTTGTTAACCTGAGAAATTCAAAATGAAATGGCGAAAGTATTAAACGCACACTATTCGATTTTGCAAAATTGATTTTATATTTTCTGGGAAGACTTATGCATCAAACAGATGCAGTTGAACAATGAGCACTATTGTCTTACATGGATCGCGTAAAGCGAAAAAGTCCCTTCCAACATGTGCACAATGTGCGGATTCACATGATCCTGCATATGCGATAAGTCTCATCCGGGCATTTGCTCTCCATTTAACATTCTTAAGTATCCAATGATTCTGATTACGGATAGCGAAGGCCTTATGCTCCTGGCTTCCGCTGTTCGCATATGCCGAAACCCAGTCAGCATTCTACGTAAATCTATATCGGGCCGTCATCGGGCCGTCAGGGTAGCTGACGGGCCGATGACGGTCCGATGTAGATTTACGTAGAATGCTAGCTGGGGAAAGACACGCTTTCGGATGGCGCGGCCCGCATAATATTTATACCCCACGAAGTAAAAGCAAAACTTATAATGTAAAATTGTGACACCAGCGTAGATATGTAACCCGTGGATCCACTCAATCGGTAGAGTGGCTACTCTTTTCGCCTACAGAATATTAACGGTTGCAATTTAAAGGACTAGACGTACTTTGCAGATTATCCACAATTTGCTACATGTACACGGGAGACAATATTTGTGACTTCCAATTAGCTTTCATATAACCAAGCCCCTTTTAAAGTTGGTCTACTCTAAAAGGAAGAATTTGCTCCTAGCGGGAGCGAATTCTTACTTTTTAGAGTAGATCCCTTTTCAGAAGGAATCATTAACATTTTGAAAGGATTGCCTCCACTTATACATGTAATTCTGATCATTCCATCGTCTATTCAAAGATTATTGCCAGACCGACACTTTGGATAATCGCACACGTGCACTTTACCGAAACCCAGGAATCCCAGAGCTGCGCAAATGGAGGCGTTTACAAATGCACAAAGCGATTACTCAGATCAGCCTGTGCGATCAGATTGTTCGCTTGCCGCATGAAGACGTTCTCAGTCCTTAGCTATTCATTGAGAACATAGCGAAGTCTTTGATCAGAATGCGCGCATGCGCAGGCTGGTCTGAGTCTTACCTGGACGCAAATCAATCTTATAGGAAATGTTGTGGCCTTGCTCATTTGAAAATGAAGGTTGTTTACTGCAGGAAATTGTTTAGCTATTTACGTACAATTTTATGCATGATTTACGGTGCTTTGAGCCAGTTACATAATCTTACACTGGCAGTATGTGAGCATCAACAAAATAATTGTTGCGGTCACTCTGTCAAATTATACACCATTACGAAAACATGCCTATTCAAATATACTGACAATTTTACTACAAAAAAAAAAAAAAATAATAATAATAATAATAATAATAATAATAAAAAATCTAATATTTTTCATATTTCTGCCCAAAACATAGACTGTGGGTACTCGTTCGACGAGGTGGTTCTAACGAGTACCCACACTCTATGTTTTTGAGCAGAAATAAGAAAAATAATGTATACCTCGGCGTGGCGGTTCTAACTAGTACCCACAATTTATGTTTTTAGCAGAAATATGAAAAATATCAGAATTTTTATCTGAAAATTTTCATTTTTGGGTGGTAAATTTTTCAGTATATTTGAATAGGCTTGTTTTCGTAATGAATATAATCATAAAATGTGACACCTGTCAGCCTGTTAAATTTTAGTTAGTCTTTCGTTCTTGAAAAGAAATCAACTTTTTATCGTATCTCTGAATTAATATTGGCAACATTAATTCAGAGATACGGTGAATAATTATTTCATTTTTATCTAATTCAAAAACGGGAGACTTAGTGAAATTTTACAGGCTGTCGGATGCCACATTTTATGATCGTATTAATACTATATACAAGTTTATTAAACCTTTTTTTTTTTTTTTTTTTTTTTTTTTTTTTGATGAAAAATGTCTATTTTTGTGAAATATGGAACCTTTAACTGACACTTTGAAAGTAACAAATCTATATCTATTAAATTTTGACTGAAAATCGGAAAGTAAAAAATCATTTGTAAGATTTAACTGACAATCTGAACGTAAACAAAATCTGTGTTTAATAAGATTTATGAAAGAAAACAAAACGAGTACTAATTACTCTGAAGGTAAAACAAACATCATTCATTAATAATTTGGACTGAAATACTAAGTAAAAAAATGGTCATTAATAAATTTAACTAAAATCTGAAGGTAATGCAGTCGATCACTAATAAGGTATTACTTGTTCCTCATCTCTCCTTATTTTGGTACCTCCGGAAGGCTGGGCTTCGTAATTGTTGCATTTTTGGTACGAGGGCGTGTCAATAAATAACCAGCCTATCTCATTTCCGACGGACCGAGACGGTCACGATTTTCATGCTTTGTTTCAATATGTTTTATACATGGGTACAAAATTGCACACGTATCGAGTCATTCTTTAATAAGATATTGAATGTCAAACATGGCTAGTGATGCAAAGGCATGCTTTTCATCTAAAGTTGAGTACCGTGCTGTAATTCGGTACTTGTATTTAAAAGGTAAAACAGGCAAGGAAATACACGGCGAGTAGCCGATGTTTATGGGTCTTCTGCACCATCTTATGCTCAGGTTTAATTCTGGGTAGGGGAATTCAAACGCGGTAGAACATCTTTAGAAGATGAAGCCAGGTCTGGACGCCCACTGGATGCCACCGACGAAGAAATGTGTAAGAAAGTTCGGGATCTGGTATACTCTGATAGGCGAATTCAGGTGGAAGAAATAGCGCAGGCATTAGGCATTTCACATGGTAGCGTTTCAACAATCTTACATGATCGTTTAGGTACGCGCAAGCTAACAGCCCGTTGGGTCCCCAAATCCCTTAGCGATGAGCAAATGGCAACCAGAGCATCAGTATACAGCGCCTTGTTTAAGCGTTTTAGGTCAAAAGATGATTTTCGTTTGCGTCTGGTGACTGTAGATGAGACATGGGTCCCCGAGGCCAAAGAAGTTCAAGACGCAACCATCTGCTGGCAAGATGATGGCCACAGTATTTTGGGACGCAAAAAGCGTAATTATGTTGGACATTTTACTCAAGAGAAGTACAATAACTGGAGTGTACTATGCAAACTTGTTCGACCAGCTGAGAACCGCCATCCGTGAAAAACGCCGAGGTAAACTCTCTAAAGGTGTTTTGCTGCAACAGGACAACGCGAGAGTCCACACTTGCAAAGTTGCAATGGATACTGTAGAGCGAAACGGGTATGAATTAATACCACATCCTGCCTATTCGCCTGACTTAGCTCCTAGCGACTTCTTCCTATTCCCAAACTTGAAAAAGGATATCCATGGACTTCATTTCCGGTCTGATGAAGAAGTCGTGAGGGCAGTTGAGGAGTGGGTCAATGGAAAGGACCCTGACTTTTTTCAGTTCTAGGCTGATGGCACTTGAACACCGTTGGTCTAAGTGCGTCACACTGGAGGGCAATTACATCGAAAAAGAAGAGGTGGATCTCAATCGGAAATAAGTTAGGCTGGTTACTTATTGACTCACCCACTAAATTTCACACTTATTTTCAACTGGAAATGTAAAAAAGAATTCGATCGCTAATAAGATTTAAAAACGTTCGATCACTAATAAAATTTAACCGAGGTCTTAACGTAAAATAAAAATCGATCACTAATATTATATAACTGAAAAGCTGAAAGTCAAATAATTGAGCCCTAATAAGATATAAATGAAAATCTGAAAGTACAATAAACGACCACTAATTAGATATATTTGAAAACCTGAAAGTAAAAAGATCGATCACTAATACGTATAATGTAATTGAAATTCTGAAAGTAAAAAACATCGATTATTAATAAGGTATAAACTAAAAATCTGGAAATTAAAAAAAAATCGATCACTAATAAAATTTAACAGGCCTTAAAGTAAAAAAGGAAATAAAAAGAAAACGATCATTAATGTGATATAACTGAAAAGCTGAAAGTCAAATAATTGAGCACTAATAAGATATAGCTGAAAATATGGAAGTAAAATAATCGACCACTAATAAGATATAACTGAAAACCTGAAAGTAAAATGATCGATTACGAATAAGATGTAACTGAAAATCCGAAAATAATAATAATAATGAAAAAAAAAATGATCACTAATAAGGTATAACTGAAAATCTGAAAGTAAACAAAAATCGATCATTAAGAAGATTTAACAAAGAATTTGTAGAATTTGATTGGATACACCGCATCAATTACTTTGTCCATCCGCACAACACCTATAAAAGTCTTGAAGACGTTATATATCATTTAAAGACATAAAGTTAAGAAGCAAGGAGAAATTAGTTTGCTTTTCGCTTTTCGTCTTTCAGAAGTTAGTTTGCTTTTCGCTTTTCGTCTTTCAGAAGTTAGTTTGCTTTTCGCTTTTCGCTTTTCAATCATAGGTCTGTTTCATGTTGTAACTGTTAAGTGTCTGAGTACATGAATGAGTGAGTGAGCGTCTGAGTGAGTGAGTGAGTTAGAAAGTGAGTGAGTTAGTTTTTTACGGCAATCAAACAGCTAATGACATATGCAGACGTTCATTTGGTCAAAGTCAATATTATTTTTGTTTTTCGCTTTTCGTTTTTCGCTTTTCGATAATAGGTGTGCTCCATGTTCTTACTGTTAAGTATCTGAGTACATGAGTGAGTGAGTGTGTGAGTGAGCGAGTGAGTGAGTTAAAAAGTGAATGTTTTACGTCAATCAAACAGCTCATGCAATGGGCAGACGTTCATTTGGTCAAAGTCTAGATCCTTTTTGTTTTTCGCTTTTCGCGTTTCGTTTTTCGCTTTTCGCTTTTCGTTTTTCGCTTTTCGCTTTTCGATCACAGGTATGTGTCATGTTGTTACTGTTATCTGCGTACATGAATGAGTGAGTGTCTGAGTGAGTGAGTGAGTGAGTTGGAAAGTGAGTGAATGAGTGTTTTACGTCAGTCAAACAGCTCATGGCATAGGCAGACGTTCATTTAGTCAAAGTCAAGATTCTTTTTGTTTTCCGCTTTTCGTTTTTCGCTTTTCGCTTTTCGTTTTTCGCTTTTCGTTTTACGCTTTTCGCTTTTTGATCAAAGGTCTGTGTCATGTTGTTACTGTTATCTGCATACATAAATGAGTGAGTGTCTTAGTGAGTGAGTGAGTTAGAAAGTGAGTGAGTGAGTGTTTTACGTCAATCAAACTGCTCATGGCATATACAGACGTTCATTTGGTCAAAGTCAAGATTTTTTTTGTTTTTCGCTTTTCGTTTTTTGCTTTTCGATAATAGGTCTGCTTCATGCTTTTACTGTTTAGTGTCTGAGTACTTGAGTGAGTGAGTGTGTGCGTTAGCGAGTGAGTGAGTTAGAAAATGAGTGAGTGTTTTACGTCAATCAAACAGCTCATGCCATAGGCAGACATTCATTTCGTCAAAGTCTAGATTCTTTTTGTTTTTCGCTTTTCTCTTTTCGTTTTTCGCTTTTCGTTTTTCGCTTTTCGCTTTTCGATCATAGGTCTGTGTCATGTTGTAACTGTTATCTGCGTACATGAATAAGTGAGTGTCTTAGTGAGTGAGTTAGAAAGTGAGTGAGTGAGTGTTTTACGTCAATCAAACAGCTCATGACATATGCAGACGTTCATTTGGTCAAAGCAAAGATTCTTTTTGTTTTTTGTTTTTCGCTTTTAATTTTTCTCTTTTCGCTTTTCGATAATAGGTCTGCTTCATGCTTTTACTGTTTAGTGTCTGAGTACATGAGTGAGTGAGTGTGTAAGTGAGCGAGTGAGTGAGTTAGAAAATGAGTGCGTCAACCAAACAACATGACACAGACCTATGATCGAAAAGCGAAAAGCGAAAAACGAAAAGCGAAAAACGAAAAACAAAAAACAAAATGAATCTAGACTTTGACGAAATGAATGTCTACTTATGGCATGAGCTGTTTGATTGACGTAAATCACTCACTCATTTTCTAACTCACTCACTCTCTCATTCACACACTCACTCACTCATGTACTCAGACACTAAACAGTAAAAGCATGAATCAGACCTATTATCGAAAAGCGAAAAGCGAAAACCGAAAAGCGAAAAGCGAAAAACAAAAAGAATCTTGACTTTGACCAAATGAACGTCTGCATATGGCATGAGCTGTTTGATTGACGTAAAACACTTACTCACTCACTTTCTGACTCACTAACTCACTCACTAAGACACTCAAGTATCCATGTACGCAGATAACAGTTACAGCATGACACAGACCTATGATCGAAAAGCGAAAAGTGAAAAACGAAAAGCAACAAGCGAAAAACGAAAAGCAAAAAACGAAAAGCGAAAAACAAAAAGAATCTAGACTTTGACGAAATGAATGTCTGCATATGGCATGAGCTGTTTGATTGACGTAGAAAACTAACTCACTCACTTTCTAACTCACTCACTCACTCACTCAGATACTCACTCACTCATTCATGTACTCAGATACTTAACAGTTACAACATGAAACAGACCTATGATTGAAAAGCGAAAAGCGAAAAGCAAACTAACTTCTGAAAGACGAAAAGCGAAAAGCGAAAAGCAAACTAACTTCTGAAAGATGAAAGCAGAAAACAACCAGAATTTTTCATCTAAAAGTTTTCAATTTTTTTGGTGGTAAAATTCTCAATAATTTTAATAGGCGTGTTTTCGTAATGTCTTTAGTTAATGGTACCATTTTCGGGCTCACTTCAGCTATGACTTTAAGGGTACTTGATACAACTGGCAGAAGACTCGCCACTTTAAACAAGGGGAATAACTTTCATGGCTTCATGTTTGCTTTCCTGCACACCAAGTCCCTTCTGAAAGTTGTCTATTCTCAAAGGAAAGAATTTGCTTCCCTTTAAATGCAGACCACATTTCAGAATGAAGGCAAACATTTTGACAGAGTTTTCTCCCCATGTAAGTGTATCCACTGTTAATCCAAAATTACAACATTCTTTGGATGAACAGCCGGCGAAGAATACATAATCAAAATATCTCCTCTAGACTTCTGCCATAATGTAAAGAGATTCATATGAGATTTATGATTTTGTTGTCCTTAAAATGCTGATAAATGCCAAGAACAATCACATCAAAACAAAATAACTGACGGAAAATTGGTTTATATCTAGAAATAGCAAACTCACCTCATGGCATGAAATAACACATGATCGTTTTGAGTGTATACAAAAGTGCACTCATATATCCACGCATAATCAGACAAATCTTTAAAAGTTGCCTTTGGTAAGACAGAACTTTGACGATCTTAATCGATCCATTATTTCATCACGAAAACACGCCTATATAATTTTGACCCTCTCAAACCCCACTTTTGTATAGTAAAACTGGGGTTTACAGGGGTATATATTATTTTTCTTATTTCTGCTCAAAAACATAGGTTATGGGTACTCGTTAGAACCGCCTCGACGAGTACCCACAATCTATGTTTTGAGCAGAAAAAGGAAAAATACCGGAGTTTTTCATCTGAAAATTTTCAGTTTTTGATACCGGAGTTTTTCATCTGAAAATTTTCAGTTTTTGGAGATGAAATTTTCTATATATTTGTATAGGCGTGTTTTCGTAATGAAAGACTCTGTATAATCAACACTGACTGGAAACAAAACCTTTTTCTTGTGGAAAATGTATGACAGACGTTAACTGTCACGCTTTTTACCGGATAAAGTGGTAAAATGTGGGGTTGGGAAAATGTTTCGATTTTGAACAAATAAGATACATTTTAATGGTTGCATTACGAAAACATGCGTATTCAAATATACTGAAAATTTTACCACCAAAACCTGAAAGTTTTCAGATAAAAATTCTGATATTTTTCTTTTTTTCTGCTCAAAACATAAATTGTGGGTACTCTAACGAGTACATGTACCCATAATCTATGTTTTGAGGAGAAAAGAGAAAAATAATGTATACCCCTGTAAACCCCAGTTTTACTATATAAAAGTGGGGCTTAAGCGGGTCAAAATTATATAGGTATGTTTTCGTGATGGTGTTTAAAACTTCGGGAATAATTTAGGAAACGTTTTTGTTTATTCGCCTGCACACTGAAAAACATGGAGCCTTACTTTGCGCAAACACAATAGGGAAGTTCGAAAGTTAAAAGCTATAATGTTAACATGCCGGCTATAAATCAAATTAGAAAAAAATTATAAGGATCTATCATTGATGTGAGGGGTAGATAGAAAAATCCGTCCCGATGACCACTGTTTGGAATCACGAGGCGTGCCGAGTGATCGCGAGGGACCGATTTTTCTATCTACCCCTCACACCCATGATAGATTCTGTTTCTTGCACACCTTTCATTTCTGAACGTATAAGGTTTAACTATGCAGTCACTTCGATTGCTGACGTCCGCAATATTGTGATTACATTACTGTGGGGTTTAATGACGTCATTACTTTCAGTGACGTAAACCTTAACGATGGAGTACGTGACGTCCATTACAATCAGTGCATATCAAACACGTGAGAATTCTCGATTTCTAGCTTAACCTGGGTACAATTGTAGGATAAGAAGTTTTATCTCAGGTTTCCTTATCTAGTGTGCAAGAAAAAACATTCATTAAGACATTTCATTCAAATTGTCTGCGATGACAATTTGAATAAAATGTCAAGCTTTCGTTTCTGGAGAAAAAATAACACTACTACAGAGTGCGTGCTAAAGCTAAAAACGAAAACGAGCTTTCTCTGAAATACTTCGAGATATCCACGCCTTGATATATCAGATTTGCAGAATTGTTGAAAAAAAAAAAAAAAAAATAAATCGAACGACCACATTTCAAAATGAATATGTTATTTGACTCCTGCAGTTAGAGAAATTGCTCCACAATATTGTGTTATCTTTTTTTAGATTTCCGTGTTAAAACAGGGACCAGGTTTTCACATTGAGATAAGCGGTTATTCGAGATAAGCGAAGTCGAGATAACGAGAGTCGATTTATTGAAACGTGCTGTTCACTGAGTGCCTAGATACCTTACATGACTCTTCCATTATGAGAGGCAGAAGGCTCCATTGTTTATTTAGATAAGAGTTTCATATATTCTATAAAAAGTAATGTCACGGTAAACAGTATTAAAAATGAAGGTACCCAGAGAACAACACTTCACAAAGCACAGCAAACCGAGGCACAAAAAGAAGAAGACACGAAGAACAAACAATGACAAAAACGTTACATAAAAAACCACCGACGCACGAAAAAAATCTGTAATAGGGGAACCGCCTTTGAATAAAACCGGGGACGGGACTTAAACCCGCATTACTTGCGCGAAACTTTACTCTAAATTCCGATGCAGATACTAAGTAGAAACAAAAATGTTCGGTCTGCATAAGGGCCTCTACCTCGACCAGGAGGTCGCGGGTTCAACCCCCGCCAAGGTCGGCAACCTTCTTTTGTGAAGATTGATCATGAAATATTTTCTACAGTCATTCTCTCCCTTCCGCTGATTCAAGAAGGGCAGTTGTCAGTTTCTGGCGAAAGAATGTGCACTATACTGGTTTACCACTTAGAGGACTAAGCTTGCCCAGTAAACGTGTGGTTAGGGACTAAGCTTGCCCAGTAAACGTGTGGTTAGGTAAACTGACCGCGCTCGACATGACCCCATTGGGTTGACTGGGCCGTAAAACCTCAACACAAACAAACCTCACTGTGAAACATCGCAGTGACACACACACACACACACACACACACACACACACACACACACACACACACATATATATATATATAACACTGTAATGTAACAAAGCGAAGGGTTCGATGGAGATATGGAGCCAGAACACAAGAACCCATAAGAGGACCACGATGGGCCCAACCACGGCCATTGATAGTGTCATCCTTCTGAAATGGATTGAAGAGGGAGCCATCGTTTTGTCAAACACTGAGCATACGCTGTGTTATGTTCGGATCAAAACTGTTTACAAAGGTCCATGTTCACATATTGTATCTGTATCAATGCGAACAGATACAATACATTGTGGCAGGAATATATTTCAAATGGAATTCAGAAGAAAGTCAGAAAGGCAAATTATCCATATGAAGCCGTTTCCCTAAAATAAGAATTATAAAAATATCCATATTTTTATAGAGTCCATTGCAAGGGTTTTAAAGGAAACCACCGGAGTGTTCTTCTTTAACCCTTGAAGCGACAATCACAACTGCAGCAGAAGACATTCTGAAATATAGGTTTGTGTTTATTTTTCTGAGACTTAACGTTTCATATGAATCGACTGCCAACCTAAACCAAACAAATGGATAGCTACACCATACAATGATAGTGTTGAAAGAAATAGGTCGTGTTAAAGTTAAATATTTGGACAGGCAAAACCAAGAAAGGAGTAGTTTGATCAATTTCTGCACATGTTGTCATTTCGTCAACATTGCCAGACATATCACTGGCGTTTCAAACCGACGTATATTTTTTTGATCATATACTGTAAGAGACTAAGATGTTCCGAGCCACTGAAGTTCGACTGTATTCTATGTTTGTACATCGTTTTATAATTAAACTCCAGAACGGCTTCAAACTAACCACTAAATAAAACAAGTGGTCCACTAAAACCGTTTGCACTTCCACTGGCCCCTTTACTGACACGGTCATGTATTACGGTACCAAAGAATGTTAACCTTGGAGCCCACACTGTTTCCGGTTTTAGCGATTAAGTGCACCACACGGAAACATGCCTATATATTTTGACCCCCTTAAACCCCACTTATACAGGGGTATACATTATTTTTCTTATTTCTGCTAAAAAACATAGATTGTGGGTACTCGTTAGAACCGCCTCGCCGAGGCGGTTCTAACGGGTAACCACAATCTATGTTTTGAGCAGAAATATGAAAAATATCAGAGTTTCTTTTATTTGAAAATTTACAGCTTTTGGAGGTGAAATTATCTATATATTTAAATAGGCGTGTTTTCGTAATGGACTTGGATTGCGTCTATGAAAAATATACGTGTGAATCGGTACCGAGAATGTCAATCTGTACTACTTCTAATTACACAATTAGCAATACTGATGTAAACAACTTATGTAATACATGCCTGAGATTTCTCGAAAGCTGGTAGGCTCTGTTTGGAAAATACAAAAGCAGTAATCGCTAAATTAAATTTGACAGTCTATGACAAACATTCATTGTATTACCAATGAATGTACCTTATTTACACAAAGCACTGGGCTAGGCCTTTTCATGCTAAACTCAGCTGAACATGAAATTCGTCCTGTTAATAAATCCCAAATTACTACCAATTGCAAATTCTTTCTTGCTAAACATAACTAGCTAAGCATGAAAATGTCTTTGCTAATAAATATGAAAATGCCAACTATTGTTGGCATTTCCATATTTATTAGCAGAGAGAGAGAAAATTTCACGCTCAGCTAAGTTGAGCACAAAAACCTCGGGGCCTGGGCAAAAGGTTAGACCTAGATCAGACAACACATTCTTCGGGTCTGATCTAGGGCAACCCTGTTTGTCATTCACCCAGCAATTTTAAGCTGAACAACAGGTAGATAGTTAAATGAATTTCGTAAATTTTTAGGACGGTAGGTATTCAAGGTTTTCCCAAAATTTAGTGTAAACGCCAGACAAAAAGAAACTTCATGCATTAAGAGATGCAACGTGAGAAAAGTCCCCGCCCAAACCCTCACCCACCCCCACCCCCTCACCCCAACCCCTCGGTACCTTTAATATTCCTACAACACAGACTATGGGATGTTTAAGGATCTTCTGTCGTTTCGATAGTGACAGTTCGGCGGTTGTTACATACATTTCAAAATGGGGGAAAAAACAGAGATAGGATTGTAAGAGACCCCGTATTTCAATAGCTAAAGCTAACACCCCAGCTAGCATTCTTTATAAATCTACAGCGGGCCATTATCGGCCCGTCAGCTACCCTGGCGGGCCGATAATGGCCCGCTATAGGTTTATGTAGAATGCTTACTGAGACTGCTGCTGTGAAAAATACAGTTGAAGAGGATGCATGATATACTATTGTAGAAACTCCAGCTTATGAAGGGATAACATCGGCAGCTATACATAAACGTTTAATAGAATATTTAGGGCTTAGGAAGATATGTACCTTTTGGGTAGCCCACTTGTTTTCAAAGGAACAAAATGGGCCTCGCCAAGCGAAAATGCGTTTTCGAGCATGCGCAAATTGCACAGATGCAGAATCGTTCCACGACTGCGCTAAGTATAATCCGGTCATTTGCTCTCCATTGATACATTGTATTGTGTCCAATGATTTTGTTAACGGACAGCGAATGTCCTGATCAGACTGCGCGGATGCGCACAGGCTGATCTAGGCTTTCGCTGTCGGCATATGTCCGAAGACACGTTTTCGCCTCATGGCACCGCCCAAGTACTTGTAATAACCGTGTGAAATGTGCCAGGGAATTGCTCAAAACATATAAAAATATGTCAAAACGATGGTAGATGAATTGCTGATGATTTGAATGTATATTTTTAACCCCTGTCCTGCTGAATCCGAATATAAACTGCCTTTGCAAACAGTATATATCCAGATCAGTTGGCTTCTTCAGAAGCCAACTGATCTGGATCTACACTCTTTGCCATTCAGTATGTGAATTTATATCAACAATCTTAATCATGGAATCTGATTGGCTGAAGATTAGAAGTGGGTGTGGCATCATAATTTATTCAGCAGGACAAGGGTTATCACCATTGAAAGGTTAAAAACGAAGTGCAGGGCTCCAAAAATCAAAACAGACCAGTTATTGCGAAAAGATCTCTAAGTACGAAAACGTTCTTTACGCTATCTTCTTCAATTCCAAATGCCCTGTAGTACAAATAGATGCAACAAATGGGCAAGATTTATAAAAACAAGGTGCTAAAGTAAATGAACGAGTTATGTCAAAAGGCATCCAAAGATTGGCATATGTAACATCAGCTTAATACACCGCTCTTCTATAAATAATTAGTCGAACAACTTTAGAACTACTAGAGTGTAGTTTTCTGTTGTTGTTGATGGTGGTTTTGATTACAAACTGCTACTTCTAGATACTTTGATGACTTGCTAGTATTGATAATATTCTTGTTTAAATTACCTATTGCCAGAACAGCTTTAGAACTACTAGAGTTGAGTTTTGTTGTTGTTTGTTGGTGGGTTTTGTTTACAAACTGCTACTTCTAGATACTTTGATGACTTCATAAAATACCTTACAAAGCACGGTTTATTGCGAATTCAAGCTCTTGTACCACCACTAAACTTTCTAAAGTATTAACTTCATGTCTTACTGCCTTCAAAAAACATATAAATATTGTGCCAAAGTTTTCGAAAGATCAGGGAGAAATCTGTTTTGGTCTATAAAAATTCAAATGAGGTTTTAAATAAATTGAAATCCGGACAATTTCGTGCTTTTAGTCTGTCTACTTATGATTTCTCCACGCTTTACGCTACACTCCCTCATAATCTTATAAAAGAAAAACTAAATGATTTCATTGAATGGACATTTCATAGAGAAGATTCCCTCTACCTTGCATGTAATGTAAGAAATGCTTTTTTCACTTCTGAAGTGCATAAAACTTATACATTATGGACATGTCAGAAAGTGTGTGAAGTCTCACCTTTCTACTTGACAATATTTATAAAAGATTTGGTACTAAATTATTTAGACTAATTGTGGGTATTCCGATGGGTACAAATTGCGCACCCCTTGAGGCTGATTTGTTCTTGTTTTGTTATGAAAGACTTCATGATGTCCCTTTCTGTTGAAAACCAATCTGAAATCATTGAAGCTTTTAGCTCGACTTCAAGATATTTGGATGATTTATTGAATATTGACAATACCTACTTCGACGGTTTAATCAGTCAAATTTACCACCCCCCCCCCCCCCCCCTCAGAACTTCAGTTAAATAAAGCTAATTCTTCTCATACCGAAGCCGCATTTTTGGATTTACATTTATCTATTGTAGATGGGTTTGTTTCCTGCAAAATTTATGATAAACGCGATTATTTTGATTTTGAGATGGTAAATTTTCCTTTCTTGGATGCGGCATCCTACGGTGTTTGTATTTCACAATTAATTCGATTTGCCAGAGGGTCTAGTCATGTAACTGACTTCAACACTCGTAATAAATTGCTACCTGCTAAACTTCTTAATCAGGGTTATCGGTATCATAAACTACGTAAAGCCTTTTCTAAGTTTTATAGACATCATTCCGATTTAGATTCTAAATTCGATGTTGGACTTAAATCTCTTCTGCAACAAGGCCTATCAGAACCCGAATTTTATGATGACTTAGTATATAAATTAAGAAAAATATATGCTTGCAATGACTTCAGTACCCAATTTCGTAAAATCATTCTTCAATATAAACAGATTGGGTACAACATAAATGTTATACGACAGACTGTATGCATGGTTGTTAACCCAATCACGGTTAATAACTTTGCTTCTCTCTTTAATTGCTCGCCGGCGGGTTAGGCCTCAGACTCTATGATGGTTCCAACGTAAAGGCTTACTTGAAATTTAATTATGGGTAATGTTGGTTGGTACTTGATGCTCTATCTTTGATCGGGCCCACCGGCGTCTTACTGTTGGTTTTCATTTGCTCTAGCATTTCAGTTGTTTCGTGCTGTCTAGTCCTCATCGATGTTTCATCTCTGTAATTTGTTGATTTTTTGTGTTCTCGGAGATGTAGCACTGATGAGTTAGGAAGCCTTTATGCGGACTGAACAAATTATGTGTCTAAACCGCGGCAGAAGTAAGGGCGAGGATTGTGGCCACGTAAAATCGATTTAAGCCCCCCTCACCCAGTGAAATACTTTTCACTGACCCAGTGAAATACTTTTCACTGACCGTTCCAAGGCGGTTCTTCTGTCATGGTTTATTTTTGTTATAGTTCGTCTTTGAATGTGTGTGTCGCTTACATCTTTTTGTTTTGGATAGCCATTTGGCCACTTTGTGGGAAAGTAACTGTCCGTTTGGCTTTCTGCTAGTGATGTTTCCATTAGGGTCCAGTTATTTCGCGTTTGTGTTTCTTTCCCTTTGATGTCTCTGATGAGAGGTGTGGGATAATTGTATCGATTCCTGATCATTGCCTTGTTTTCTATTTTGGTAATATTGATAATGCCATTGTATAAGTTATCAACCGAACAACTTTAGAACTACTAGAGTAGAGTTTTTGTAGTTGTTGATCGTGGTTTTGTTTAAAGTATCTGCTACTTCTAGATACTTTGATGACTTGCTAGTATTGATAATGCTCTTGTTTAAGTTACTGATTAACAGAACAATTTTAGAACTACTAGAGTAGAGTTTTTGTTGTTGGTGGTGGTGGTTTTGTTTACAAACTGTTACTTCTAGATACTTTGCTGACTTGTTAATATTGGTAATGCTGTTGTATACATGTAAGTTATTAACCGAACAAGTTTAGAACTACAATGTACTATAGTAGAGTTTTTGTTGTTGGTGGTGGTGATTTTGCTTGCAGACTGCTACTTCTAGATACTTTGATGACTTGCTAATATTGATAATGTATATATTGAACTAATACTTGATAAACTTTACCTAAAAGAGCTCTTTGTTGTCTGTTCTATCTTTGTCTGTTTGTTCTGTTCTCGACAAAGTGTTGTTTTTGTAATCAAACCCTTATTCACTGGTGTTTGGGGGCTGTGTTCCCTGACTGTGGACTTCCTTATGTATCCCCATATTTAACTTTTACAATTGCTGTTGAATGCTACCCTCATTGAAGTACAGTTGACAGAGTCTGATGAGCACAATTTGGAAAGCCAAGGCTGTAGCTATCTTCAAGCGGGCATCTAAGACTCTGATCAGACTGCGCGGAGTCTTCGTTGTGCGCATATGTCAGAAGTACATTTTCTCACATTGAGGCATAAACTATGTAGCTTCACGTACCGGGATTAACCCAGTAAGCATTCTACATAAATCTGAAGCGTGCCGTTATCAGACGCCAAGGTAGCTGACGGGCCGATAATGGCCCGCTGTAGATTTATAAAGAATGCTAGCTGGGAAGGCGATTGTTGGTCGCCCAACATCGTGTGAATGGCAGGATCATGTCCTCCTTGCTTTAACATGCATTGAGGAATCGCATTTTGGGTCATCGAAACGTGAGACAATTCGTCTGCCTACTGAGCCGAATCAGATTATCGGATCCAGAGTGTTATGGTGACTCAGTTTATAAATTTAGAAAAATTGCTAGGAAATCCAATTTTAGGAATCAAACAAAGTGTAGGATATAACACGGATATTATGAAACAGAGTGCACCAGGTTGTGTGAGTTCGAATCCCAGGTCGATTACATAACTTTCGCGGACGTTGATAATGAAATCCTTTCTATGATCAGTTTCCTCCTTCTGCTGATTCAAGAAGAGCATTTTTCAGTTGCTGGCGAAAGTATATGCTAAAGTAATGGTCAACTGCTTAGATGACCAGGTCTGTCCTGGAAAAGTTCGATTAGATTAACTGACCGGCTCGATATGATAGTTGGCTTTTTCATATTTATTAGCAGAGAAATTTTCATCCTCAGCTATTTGATAGCAAGAAAAAAAATACAAGTATTAGTAATTTGAGATTTATTAGCAGGACAAATTTCATGCTCAGCTGAGTTGAGCATGAAAAAATATTACAACCTAGTGGCTAGGTTTACAGCAATTATTCAATACTGAACATACATGTAGACTTGCATAATGATAAATTAACCTAAGCCGTGCAATGATAAATGGAATCTTAAGGGCATATTCGGACAACGACGGTAAACATCACAAAAACATACCTATATAATTTTGACCCCCTTAAACCCCACTTTTACATAGTAAAACTGGGGTTTACAGGGGTATACATTATTTTTCTTATTGCTGCTCAAAACAAAGATTGTGGGTACTCGTTAGAAACGCCTCTCCGAGGCGGTTCTAACGAGTATCCACAATCTATGTTTTGAGCAGAAATATGAAAAATATCAGAATTTTTTATTTGAAAATTTTTCATTTTTTTGTGGTAAAATTTTCAATATGTTTGAATAGGTATGTTTACGTAATGGATCAGCTTTCACATCCGCGTAATTCGATCGGGGCGTTCGTTGATTGCATGCAATATCATTAAGGAGAATTAATACACTTCAGGAGAGGTAACTGTCAGAATTGTCATGTCTCTTCCGAGTCAGTTTCCTCAAGGCGTGGTTCAAAATATTTTCTGTGTGCTACCCATTATTATGTTTTACGCAAAACATTTTCGTCATACATTTTAGTCAAGTAAACCTCTTAAAAGATTAGTCAAACAATATTTCAAGACCAAGTCAGAAAAATATCAATAAATTTAAGTCGGTTGACTTCCTTACAAAGCGTTTATAACTTCTTAAAGGCTCCATATTCCTCAAAAGTAGACATTTAATTATCCAAGAAATGTTTAATAAATTGATATGCATTAATACGAACATAAAATGTGGCACCTGACAGCCTGTAAAATTTCAGTTAGTCTCTCGTTTTTGAACTGGAGCAAAATGAAATGATTTTTATCGTATCTCTGAATTAATGTTGTCAACATTAATTCAGAGATAAGATAAAGACACATTTCATTTTTAAGGAATATGGAGCCCTTAAAAGTACCAAGGGACCGGATACTGCTGGTGGATTTTCCTATATTTTTTTACAACTTTCTGGCGATTTTTTTCCTGCACATTATGCATCTTCTGACCGAGGTCTACATAATAAGGGGAGAATTTGCTCCCGATTTCTTTTGCGTTCTTTAAGCGAACCCCCTTTTCAAAATGGGGACAAAACAAAGTTGGCAGAATAACCTCCCCTGAAAGGGTATCGATTCTACTTAACAATATTTCAAGTAAACATTTTTCGCATAACTTATCAGCATCGACCATCCGTTCGTCCTTGTAACACATTGGAGAAAAGACATAAGTTTACAACATAGTTGGCATCAATAAAGATTTGAGGTGTCAGATGAAATCTTATAAAACTGTAAACGGTTTACCAGTACTTGAACCTCCGCCATCAAATGGACCGCAACGTCAGTAAACGTACCTCCGGGCATGTGCACCCAGCGAAGAATCAGAACACTGTTCAGAATCTTTTCTGGGCGCATTTTATCTAGCCAAGGATGTAAGATTTCTTCATGTGGTCAATTGAGACACTGATATGACTGCGCGGGTATGCAGGCTAATTTGAATCTTTGTTGATCGAACACAACAGAAGGTACGTTGCGGCTACAATTATCAGTCTTCGAGTGTGAAGTCATTAACAGTGCCTATACAGTTGCACTTATCAAGGACACACGTACATACAGTAAGCCGTAATGTGACAAACCGTACCTTCTGATATATGCGCCGAACGAAGGCGCAAATCAGCCTGCGCATGCTTGAAGTCTAATCAGCGTCTTCGTTGCTCGCATGAAGTAAACTATGCGCTCTTGGCTATCCAAACTGCGCCCGGTGAAGATTCTGACTAGACTGAATGCGCAGGCTGATCTGAATCTTCGATTGGCGAACATGTTCGAAGGTACGTTTGCTGACGTCACGGCTCACTGTGTTTGCTACCGTCGATCTGTTCGGAACGATTCTGCAGAGCCGAGTGCAAGCAGACTGGAAAACATCAAAACAAGAAGATGACAGCAACACAAATCACGCACTACATAACTGTGACCCCTACAAAATGCTTGGATTACAAAGAACGTTCATTCCAAGAAAACGTGGTGACCCCCCCCAACTCCCCCCTCCCCAACACACACACACACACACACACACA